>JAOTON010001267.1:0-164182 GCA_034440635.1 Lepas anatifera
AACCAACTGCCGAAAAACAAGCCAGAGTTTCGAAATAAAAATCCTAACGAATAGTGCCGAGAAAGTACTCGTTAAGCTATCTCGACGTAACAGTCGGGATTCCACAAATGGTTCCAGGATTATTCTTAACCACTGTATGTTTTGGAATTCCCCGCACGCATTTGAGTGCGCCACAATCGTGAGTTAAGCTGATTACAGTTTCCACCACACAACTAAGGTGCATTGAGAGGCATGCACCTATAAGGCTGGTATAGATTTATCTGAAACAAATGGCGCCTCAGAATACAAAAGAGTAGTTATAAACAAAAATTAACACCCTTTCCAGCTTGGGCACCTGTCTTTCGGTGTGTGAGTGCACAGAAGTTGCCGGAGGCGAACCTCAACGCATCATTTCGGGAAGGTGACTCGGAAAACATCGTGAAAAGACGTAACATCCGTCTAGAATATCGTCAAAATCTAGCCAAAAGTGATTAAACGTTAGCTGCTTTGAGAGGCGGGATCGGGAAAGTTTCGTCGCCCTCCCCTGGACCCAGTCCTGGCAGTTTCTGGGGCACCGTTCCGTCCAGCCGCATTGAAAAAAGTCCAGAGGGCAGTGCCGGTGTGGGTGATCGTGTTTCCGTAACTGCAGGTAATGTTGCTGGGACATTTTCGAAGTCTGAACCACCACCTGGTCCCGATCCTGGTCTGGCTGGACGTGTTTCTATTTCCTCAGGTCATGCTGCTTGGAAATTTTATGAACCCAGAGAGCAATGCTGGTTTGGGTGATCGTGTTTCCATGGCTGCAGGTAATGTTGCTGGGACATTTTTTGAGTCCAGAGGACAGTCCTGGTTTGGGAGGACGTGTTTCTATTACTGCAGGTAATGTTGCTGGGACATTTTCTGGGTCTAGAGGGCAGTGCCAGTTTGGGTGATCGTGTTTCTATTATTGCAGGTCATGTTGCTGGGACATTTTCTGAGTCTTGAGGGCAGTGCTGGTTTGGCTGGACGTGTTTCCATGGCTGCAGGTGGTGTTCCTAGGGCATTTCTGAGCGCAGTGGCGGTCCGAGCAAACCAAGCGAAAACGAGGCACCACACATCATTACTGATGATGGACAGCGTAAATGGAGCATCAGGCTTGGGGTGCCGGGCGGTGGCGGCCTGCCCTCACCAGTCGGCCAGACGCAGCCGCCCCACCGCACCGCTGCATTTCATAATCAGTCCGTCCGCTAACACATCGACAGGCTAATGTAAGCACATGCAGGTCATAGAGTGTTGCTAATCTCACTGCGGCATGCTTCTGTGGCATCATGAACTTTTCGCTACAAGAAAATCAGCGGTTTTGTTCCGGTTTTGAATAAAGAAGCTGTGCAAGTACAAATTCGCACTTTTAGAAGTGACGAAGATATGAAGAGTTAGTTATTCATCATCCAATTTTCAACACTGAGAAGCACATGACATCTAACAAGGTTAACTACTTGAAGAAGCATATTTTCTCATTTTCTCTTTCTCCAAAAAAACTTATCTTTTTAAACGAAGAATGCAAAACAAAGACATCACACTAATAGTGGTTTCTATCGATCCAAAAAAATTAGCGTTTATCACCAACACACTTCACTATTAAATTTCACAGATAGTAACTTTATTCACACAAGCGTCCATAATCTCCAGTATTGTTTATTGCTCTGTACGATACTGATCAAGTTCCCATGCTGTTCTGTACTGTATCCGGCCACAGTGTAGGAAACTCGTCGGCAAAGTACTAAAACAGACATTAGAAGACTGCCATTTTAGCATGTGTTGAAGTTCAATACAGTATGAGAATCCATAACCAATTAGAAGCTACATGCCCTCCTTCGCAATAAGCCCGTTACGTTCTATCACAAGCCATCAACCTGAGCTTCTTGCTTGAAGTAGATACATGCCCTACTGGCTAAGGAGTATAACACGGACATAAAACCAGCAAATCAGCTACTGTTACAAGGTGCCTGACGTGTAAAGACGTAGTCAGGTCTGAAGAGAATCGGATACCTATGGTAAAAATCGATTCGCAAACGCATGCTTTGCCCATTTGAGAAACATTTTCTGATCTATTGATTTGTTGCTCGTGGCGACCGATTTAATAGTTTTTCATGACGTTAGTGACTGTCGGCAGTACCATCTCGCAACCATATTTAACGTCGGGAGCCAAAGGCATGTCAAGTGCCTTCGCCAATAGCTTACACATGATTTACTAGGACAGGCCACTCGTAAATCAGGATTGAAGCCGGGCAGGTGAAATTATTTTTGTACGTCCTGGTCTTGACTCCCGAATACCGGTACCTGCAACAGTAGTAGCAAAGACGTTCTTTACTATTTAAAGTGGCAATGAGTACTGCCACTGGTTTTTTTCTTCAGATATGCTGAATGGTCCATTTCCATCAGTCATACGATTATTTTGGGTTCATAGAAAAAATACAAGAAATACTATTCCCAAGTTTTGAGAAGGACGCTTGTCTGCTGCCACTTTTCCGGCTTGCTGTTCAAACAAATCTTCTGTCATAATGCCGCGTTGGTTTTGTTTCAGCAAGCGGATCATCGAGTACTGTCTGCCTTCGGCGGCCGGTGGGCGGTTGGCGGCGCTGCCTGTTTCGCAGTTTGTCCGCCAGGTGGCAGCGCGCTCGGCGGCGCCAGGTGGCGGCTCTGTGGCCGCGCTGTGCGCCGCCTTGGTGAGTAGAACTGGGTTCACGACTGGGCTTCTCTGACAATGCTTCCTAAAGATTCCATAATCGTGCTGCTTTTTTGTCTTCTATTGACCGGCTCAGTGGGAAACACATGAAAATGGGACTTGGTGAGGACGTGATCCAGGGATATAGCATTGCCTGAGTCATCGGCGTCGGAAAAGGGCAAGGGCAGGTCCAGGGGCAATCCGGTCATGGTCCCGAGGAAAATGGGGGTCAGCCCCTCTATTGCCCTCCCCCTGCTAAGTAAGCTAATATTTTATAGATGATCATTTGGGGGAGGACAGATCTGTTAGAACGAAAACATTTAAGGGTTTGTTTTACGTGTAGAGGATGCCTCTTTGAATGTGAAGAAAACTCACCTGAAAGAGAAAGAAAAATCGCAGGCATTTTCCGCCTTTCGAGTACGATCTTTTTCAAAGTAACTTCATGCACAAATGTTTTTGCATACCACACCTGATGCATTTGATATCGGCTCCCGATACAGCTTACGTTTGAAGACAGCGTTTAGGTGTGGTTGTGAAAAAAAATGGATTCACTGCGCCCGTTTAATCCCTACTCCACCACTCAACGTCCTTGTTTTTTTAGAGCCCGAGGTTAACATGGCTTCGCTCTGCCCCGAGAATAAGCGGCTGGATCTGTCCTTAGCTGAGGGGAGGGGCTGTTTTCATAAACACATTTCCCGATTTCAGCCAGATTGGAAAAACAAATCGGAAACTTCTGCAGCCAGAATCTGGGAAGAAAAAAAACAAAATTTAGTGAGTTAGTTAAGGACTTTTTATACGGCGTTCTGTGCATGGCACCTTTGTCCGCCTCTTAAGTTGGAAAAGAAACAAAATTTGGCGAGCTTTTGTTTTGAGAGGGTAGGGAAGTTCTTTGCCCACAGGACGTTGTGGCTTCACTCCCCCCTCCACACTTTTTTGTCGGTGGAAATTGTCATGCCCTGAGCGCCTGTGAGCTAAATACTGGGATCAGTCGCTCATTCTTGGTGCCAAAGCATCGAAATAGCGGGAAGATGGGGTATGCTCACTAGGGTGCCAATAGCTAACATGGGAAAAATTGAAAATGATTATTTTTGAACGGCCCTTGGTGGGATACTGTAGGGTAATAAAAAAACTTCTCACACCAAGTTTGAAGCAAATCGGTTGATATTTAGAGGTGTCGCCAGTGAATTGAAACCTGCGTGCCCTGTCTCCAAACTAGCCCGTCGCCAGTGTTACGATTGCAAACGCTGTCTGCGACTTTCTGGCCGAAAACACGGAGGTATGCATCTGAATGATTGCTCGTGCACGCGCGTGAGTTTTTTATGGTGTATCTATAAATAAACATTTGTGCTGTGAATTTATTTGTGAGGACGTGTCGGACCAGGCGCGAAGGATGGCGGCCCGTTCCAGACAAAAAAGGTAACTTCTACGGACATCTACGCCAAACCCCGCTCAAACAGTGTTTTCCTACAAAATACATTGTGCTGAAAACTTACAGATCTATTTGATAATGGTGCACTCTTGAAAGGTTCGGAGCTTACGTGCAAAATTGGGCAATGCCTCATAAAATTTACTGAAGCGTGTATTTTGATCTAGCTAAATGGCACCTGCTATAAAACTGGAATGCCACTATAGCTTAATCAACCCCGTGGTGGGATCACTGCAAAGCGTAAATGAAATACTGTTTGGATTTCATTCTTAGGCTTGAATATTTTCCAGATTTCACTGCTGAAGGACTTGTTTCTCATCCAGGATCGCCAATCAGGGGGGGAGTTGCCGGGGGGCGCTAGTTTTTGCTCAATATATTGTAGCAAAGTCAAAGATTCCAGTCGCAAATGAGCCATTTCTTTTTCAGAATGGCTCGCTCGCCGGCAGCTACAGCCGTATGGTTGGTGGGACAGCCCAAGCCCGAACCGATCGTCGGCGCAAAGCTTCCCTCTCGTGGTGACGTGCTGAAGCGATTTTTTTACTTCCATAAGGTAAAAAGGATTACCATCGACGCGAGCGCCACGGCCACTGTTCAAGAGGTGCAAAGTTTCTGGGACACAGCAAGGATTCCAACGATTACGAAAAGAAGCGCTGCTCGCAAGCTGGAGGTCTTGTTCCAGAACTGGAGGGCGCTGCTGAAGAGTAAGAAAAAAACGTCAAACAAGCCAAAGGAGAAAGAGTTTCAAGAGGCCCTCGGTGATCTTTTTGATGTCGCCCATACCGACGCGATGACGTTGATGACAATCCAAGCTGATCGTGAGTTCCTTGTGGCACAGCGAGAGAAAGGGCGCCGAGGGATCATGCAGGGACGAGATACGGTGCTCGAACGCCGAGTTAAGCGCCGGGAGCAGACAGAGGCGGCACATAAACGAGCAAGAGAAGCCTCAACATCACAGCAGGGCGAATTCGTGGTGCTCTCATCTTCTTCCTCGGCGGAATCTAGTCCACCAGGCCCCGGAGCGCCTGATATCACCGAACCGGTCAGTGAGAGCTCTGTGAAACGACGTGCACGGGGCTCACAGATCGTTCTTTCCCAGGAGCTAGCGAGCGCTCTCGACCGGACCGGCGTGATCGACCGCAAAGCGCTCCACATCGTCGCGGCGACCGCCAGTAGCCTCGGCCACAATCCTCAGGAGCTGATCCTTAATCCGGAAAGTATCCGACAGGCTCGCGCTAGCTACCGATCTAAGCTGGCAGCGGAAGTCAAGGCATCCTTCGTCCCTACAATGCCTCTAACCGTTCACTGGGACGGGAAGATCCTGCCGGATTGCAACGGTACGCGGGTGGATCGGCTGGCTATCCTCGTTTCCGGCGACGGCGTCCAGAAGCTCATCGGCGTTCCCAAGCTGGCAAGTGGGACTGGAGAGGCGATGGCGAGCGCCGTGGCTGAAGCGCTTGACGACTGGGGGCTCGCAGAGCGTGTAGTAGCTATGTCCTTTGACACGACTGCAGCCAACACGGGAGCCCTCTCTGGCGCTTGCAACCTGCTAGAGCAGCAGCTTGGTAGGCGTCTGCTCAGCCTTGCCTGCCGGCATCATATACTTGAGCTGGTGCTGGAGAAGGCGTTCTCTATCTGCATGGGGCCGTCGTCGGGTCCTGACATCGGCGTCTTCAAAAGATTCAGGGAACAGTGGCATTCTATCGACCAGAGCAAGCCGGAGCCGCCAAAGGCCGACCAACTGCCGCCCACACTTCTCAACAAGCGGGACACACTTCTACAGGAGTGGACCAAGCTCCTCAACACCAGCCACCCGCGGGACGACTACAAGGAGATGCTGGAGCTCTTCATCGTCTTGCTAGGTGGTGGAACCGTCATCCCGAAGATGAAGTTCCGGCGACCGGGCGCCATGCACCGTGCGCGATGGATGGCTCGTGCGATCTACGCGGCGAAGATGACGCTGTTCGCTACCCAGCTGGTAGCGGTGTGCTCGCTGCGCCAGCTGTCAGACCTCAGCCGGTTCACTTTCTTCGTCGCTGAAGTCTACGTGACCCGCTGGTTCGAGGCGCCCGTGGCTGCATTTGCGCCCGCAAATGATCTGAAGCTGGCCGTCGATCTCCGCAACTTCCACGATGCTGAAATCGGCAAGGCATGCCTGAAGACCTTCTCCCGGCACTTGTGGTACTTGAGCGAGCCTCTGGTTGCCATGGCTCTCTTCGACCATCGTCTGCCAGCCGCTGATAAGAAAGCGCTGGCGGAAGCGATACAACACGAGGAAGGATCTGAGGAACCACCGAAGCGCATCGCTGTCTCCGACTCACGCCTCTTCTCAGCCACACTTGCGTCATTCGCAAGCCAGACGTCCGGAGTCCTCCTAGAAGCAGTCGGAGCGGAGAAAGCGTTCCTCCTGAAGGAGCCAGAGGAGTGGAAGAGTGACCCAGGTTTCCTTGTGGCGTCTCAACGCCTGTCAGGCTTGCGCGTCACAAACGATACGGCGGAGCGAGGGGTGGCGCAGATCCAGTCCTTCAACCTCAGCCTGACGAAGAACGAGGATCAGCGCCAGTACCTCTTGCAGGTCGTCGAAAAGCATCGGCGAGAGCAGCCAGGAACATCGAAGGCGTGCCTTCCACGGCCGAGCGGGAAGCAATGAGTAGTTTGAGTACCTACATCTTCTTCTTGGCCAGCTTCTAGGGGGATCGGGGGGGACCCTCCCCACCTCTCTCAGGAACGCCCACATGGCTAATGCAGGTGTTGCGAAGATGTCGTGTTGTGTTGGTGTGGGCCCACATCTTCTCCGGCGGGCACCCTGGTAGGCTGGGCACTCCGTCAGCAGGTGCTCTACGGAGTCCGGGTCTCCGCAGCTCCTGGCGTACATGTATCCATGGATGTGTTTCGCTTTCGCCGCTTTTATGCATCTCTTAGAAATATACGTACGTTGTTGTTTTTTAGCCCATGGTGGAAACATTCAGTCGACTGGCGACACCTCTAAATATGCACCGATTGTGTTCAAATTTTACACACGATGTTGTCTCACCACCCCGCAGTATTGGGCTAAGGGCCGTTTTAAAAATCAAATTTTCGTTTTTTATTGGCACCCTAATGCTCACTCATCTTGCACATAAAACCTCCCCGATTTCAGCCAAAACTGGGAACAGTTTGAGGATTTTAACAAACGTTATCATAATTTAACAAAGGATCCAGCTCTTGTTTCTAGAGAGGAGCTTCGCGTCAGCGGGGTTTGAGGATTCACTGGGTGCCCTCACTTTTCCCCGTTGGCTACTTATCTAGCTAGTACATGGTGCAAATTTGCATTGTGTTGGGAGTGTAAGAAGCGGGCGTCGGCGGCCCGTAACGTCATGTGCCTGGCATTTCCCGTCATGACAATCTGCGGACCCCGGAGCCTGGTAGATTCAGAAATCGCCACGGTCGCGGTAACAAACCTCGTCACAGGAAGGCAATGGATATAGGTCGATTTCAGAGTGAGTATTGCACTTGTGAACGCTCACTACAACAACGAGCTTGAACGTTTCATGCGTTCCTTTACCAAGCACGGAGCCAGGAGGGACCTCGTAAAAGTCTATGGAGTGATAGCCTATCACTAATAGGTAATATTATCTACGAGAAACTTTGGCAGCCTCAATGACAGGGATATTATGCCTTCCCAAACAAACCATTGGAGTCTTGTGTTTGCATGGCTGCATGGAGACATGAGTTTGGAGCGCGGTCCAACCAAACACCCAGTACTGAAATGTTCAATGTTGAGTGTAGATTTTCGCATTAGACAGATCAGTTTCGGCAGCGCTAATGCTGCCCTCCAGACACCTGCACATAGGTCAATGCCGCGTCCACACAACGTTTCTGAAAATTTAGCAAGTTTACAGAATCCATTTGCGTGAAAACCTCGGTTTCTTTCATGTTTTGGTTCCTGGGTAATTTAATGGTATCCTGGGCATTGAATCTTGGGATGAGAAACTGGAGCCCAACCCATAATTCTCAGAAATCTGGTTTCTAACCCACTCTTTGGCGTCAAAGGAGCAATAAATCTTCACACAATCTAATGGCATGGTTATTAAACAAAGAAATGTCACCATACAAACGTAAATTGACACTCCAGTTCTGCCCTCAGCCTTGAAACAGTTTCTAGAAAACTTTCAGACAGCTAAGCACTACTGACGGCGGACCTGGGGGCATCATATATGCTGAGGGATCAAATAAATACATACATACATACATACCAGAGCACGGTGCCCCCTTAAATCAGAAATGTTGACACTAATGTTATGGCGTTGGCTGTTGCACTAATGTACGGCGCTGGCCGGAATGAAATGGGTAGAAAAGCCCATAGTGACCCCCTTAAATTCGAACGTTCTGCCGCCACTGCCAAGTACCAAATTGTATAGGATTCGCCCAATAAGCTGCGGAAATCAACAAGGTTTTCAGAAGCACGGCAAAGAGAAAGATCCCAAGACAAGCTACGGAACAATGTTACTTCCTCTCTGAACCTTTAAAACATGTGCATGTGCTGAAATAAGGAGTAAAACAGCTCTTAAACAGCTTCTCTAAAACAGTTCTTAAAGCAGGAACGTTGTCCGAAAGTAGCGCTCGGAGTTGGGCCACCGCGTAAAGCTGAATCATCAAAACGCTGCGTCCAGTTATCCCCTTGTTTAGCAGTTACGCAGCAAAAGTAAAGCGCAAAACACAAATTATCCGAAGAAACAGAACATGGCATTCGTGTTTCGGCGGCTGAGGCGCCACTGAGCTGACCTCCCTCCCTGATGCTTCAGCCCCCGTCCGTAAAGAGACGGCTGCTGTCTGGGAGGCGTCGCCATTACGGGGCAGGGCGCCGCAGGCTCGCCGGACCGCGGCGGACCTCCTCCGGCGTTATGGGGCAGCCCCTGCGCCTCGTCCAGAGGGGGGGCGCCGCCAGCAACAGTGGGTAGAATAGACGTAGAGCGAGCAAGGCCGATGTGGTGTTGGAAGTCGGCAGCCATATCTGTTGTCACAGCATTAGTATATCGCGGACGTTCACACAATCCGGACGGCAGAACTGGGTGTTGCTGTGGGAGCTGCCTGTAGCACAATAACACATCCTGACGCACGTAGTGAGAGGGTGTCTTAACACGCGCCCCGCTGGAGGGGGGTGAAATTCGCCCCCCCTCCTGGTTTTCCCCAGGTAGCTCAAAAACAAAGAGACGCAGAACAACGAAACTTACAGTACCTTATCCCTGATTAATTTTACACATCTGACCAAATTTTTGAGTTAAGGACGTGTCAGGTCAAGGAGCTATTTAGGGTCATGTGACCCGACCTCAAAACCTAAAACCACGAGTTTGAAGCAGAGCCCAGGGAACATCAGCAAACCGATCAGTTTGAGACTTCCACAATATGATAAGGTCATTAGGGTCTACAAATCTGCTATCTCAGAATTTCGATATTGTTGACCTAAGGTGGGGTCAATTTTTTGGTCACCCCATTATAAGTCTATGAGGAAAAATAGAACGGGCTCGTGTTCAGTAAATACTGGATAGATAAAGTTGAAAATCCTCAAACCGTCTATTCTTACCACGATCTTGACCATAAAGTTGAGTTTTTGAGCATCTGCCCTCTCAAAGGTCATATCAGGTCACGGGAGCAGAGAGTGATTGTTTTGCCAATAACTTCTCACTGAATTGAGATAAAGCTCCCATTCTGCTTCCATTGTGCTTATATTGTCACGGGGCGTCGATTGATATGCAAAATGACCATACTAGGTCACTCTGTGACCCTGACCTAGCTCGAGGTCAGGCCATTTTGACTATTTGACCTAGCAATGTGATATTATATATCATTCGATTTTCCGCGATGAGAGGAATCCAATGATGCATTAAGATTTTTCTAGCTCCCCTGAGGGCAGATCTAGAGAGGAAAACATAAACTGCTCTGTTGTAAGCATATGGAGCCTTCTTTGACCTATGCTGACCTCAATATTGACCTGACATAAAAATTCTTCGTATAAAATCTCTTCGTCTAGTCAAGAGCTTTCGAACGCCGCCATAATTTTCCTTTAGCTTTCGTTGGGAACGAGATACGGAGGGGGGTCGAAACCCCCCCTAGCGGAGTGCGTCATGCAAGGGACTCCAGCGGGGTGCGTGGTAAACATTTTCAGTGCTGGAGCTCTTTCGGGCTGGCGTTGATCCAGTTCCGGAATTGTGTATTCTCCAGGGTATCGTCGCGGTGCCGTTTGACCTGTCGTTAATGACGGGTGAGCGGCGGCGTCACTGCACAGTAGGGGGGCCCTTTTGGCAACTTTTTCTTTAATGTTTCGGGACCAGTGACTTTCTAATGTTCTCGGACCCGCTGATTTCGAATTTGACCTTGAAATTTTGAATTTCGAATTTTTTCAGCCCGCCCCTGCGCCTTCAAGTTTTCGAAAAACAGAGAAAATGCAGGTTTTTGCATCCCCAAACAGCAATCACTGAGAATAGCAAAATAAAATTTAATTCATCAGTCAGAACAATGTCTTACCTACAGATCTGCGCAAACTGCATGTTCATGGGGTTTCTTATGCCTTATTTATTGCGCCTCAAATATTGCGATTTTTGCCTAACGGTGGTATACTGTGCCGCACGGCACCTTACGGCGCGTTGCTCTCGGGCAGTCCAGGAAGCATGCTGACTTAAAATGTGGTACTTTTACATTATTTTTCGCATGAGTTCAATGAGGAATGCCAGTTTACATGGTTTTCTATTTCAAAAGGTGACAGGGGCGGATGTAAGCAATTATTTTTCGGGAGAAAATTTGCGAAAATAGTGAAAAAATCCTTTATTTAGAAAGAAAATGAGGCAAATCGGCAAACTTTGGCGACCGACCGGTTTCGGTAGGTGGTGCCACTCTTGATTAGGATATACTACGATATCAGAAAATTAGGCATTATGACAAGAATTGTAATTAAGAGGCATAAAAACAAAACATTGTCAGAGTACCTTTATTACTCGATGAAGATAGACGACAGCCTTCCACTGTCATGAGCTGCAGGGACAAGGACTGAACCGAAAGTAGAATCGACTCCGGGCACCACTCGCGTCTATTTTCCCTGACGGCAGCGAAACGTATCTTGTTAAGCGCCTTTCCATCTTGGCGGTCAGCGCCGCACACGCTGGTAATTGACTCGCTTGTCAGTTTTAAGGCCCTCTATTGACTGAGTGTGGCACGGAATGCCTGTCCGGAGAGATGACCCGACTAAAGTCCTGAGTTGGGTCTGCGTTAAGCCGTTCAGGAAGGGTGGCTCCACATTGGGTGCATGGCAGACCTTTTACGCTGCTGTGCAGCTCCATGTAGCTGGTCGCACACCGATTGGGCTGCCCCGGCAGCACCTGGTAGCGCCGGACACAGGCACCATGCGCTCGGCCATTCAACGTTGGGCCTGTCCGTCGGCTGCTGGGAGGTGCTGGGAGAGCACTGCCCGCTCTCAGAAGCGACGTGCTGTTCACTGCAGGAGGTGTTGGGTGTACGCGCCAGATAGGGACTTGACTTGACGCGCCAGATAGGGACTTGAGTCGGTCTTGACTCTGGGGAAGTTGGCGATTGGCAGCAAGTGCACTGCCCCAGAGATTTCTCGCCCTATTCAGCGGGGACCTGAAGCTAGCGTACCTCTGTGCAAAGACGGGAGACGGGGATGCTAGTGCTGTCGCCCATAAGGCACACGGCGCAGAGTCGCCTGCTGCGTCTGTACATGTCCAGGGCTGAGCCACCGCCTGCGATACAGGTACTGGCGCAGTACCTGGTCTGTGTCTACGTGCCAATGACAGTCCGAATCAAGCACGAGTGGGACGCTGTCCACGCTGTGCGCCACCTGGCAGAGGAGCTGCGGCTGCAGCGAAAGTATGTACATGACCTGTGACGCACTGACAGTTGTGCAGGATAGCGTGGCGAGGGACGCTCTCATGGCGCATACGGAAAGCATCATTTTGGCGATGCTGGGTGACGACGACCAGAAAATCAGAGCTGCAGCTGTCAGTAAGATCGTCTCGTCCCGGAGCGCGAGGTTAACACAAGCGCAGATGAAGCCGGTCCCTATCCAGCGCGTACACCCAACGCCTCCTGCAGTGAGCAGCGTCGCTTTTGAGAGCGGGCAGCGCTCTTCCAGCACCTCCCAGCAGCCGGCGGACAGCTCCTCTGGTCGGCGCACAGGCCCAATGTTGAAGGGCCGAGCGCATGGTGCCTGTGTCCGGCGAGCGCCGGACACCCCGGCAGCACCTGGTAGCGCTACCAGGTGCTGCCGGTGCAGCTCAAGAGGTGTGCGACCAGCTACATGGAGCTGCACAGCAGCGTAAAAGGGTCTGCCATGCACCCAATGTGGAGCCACCCTTCCTGAACGGCTTTACGCAGACCCAACTCAGGACTTTAGTCGGGTCATCTCTCCGGACAGGCATTCCGTGCCACACTCAGTCAATAGAGGGCCTTAAAACTGAAAAGCGAGTCAGTTACCAGCGTGTGCGGCGCTGACTGCCAATATGGAAAGGCGTTTAACAAGATGCGTTTCGCTGCCGTCAGGAAAAATAGACGCGAGTGGTGCCCGGAGTCGATTCTACTTTCGGTTCAGTCCTTGTCCCTGTAGCTCATGACAGTGGAAGGCTGTCGTTTTCTTCATCGAGTAATAAAGGTACTCTGACAATGTTTTGTTTTTATGCCTCTTAATTACAGTTCTTGTCATAATGCCTAATTTTCTGATATCGTAGTATCCCCTAATCAAGAGTGGCACCACCTACCGAAACCGGTCGGTCGCCAAAGTTTGCCTATTGGCCTCATTTTCTTTCTAAGTAAAGGTTTTTCACTATTTTCGCAAATTTTCTCCCGAAAAATAATTGCTTACATCCGCCCCTGTCACCTTTTGAAATAGAAAACCATATAAACTGGCATTCTTCATTGAATTCATGCGAAAAATAATGTAAAAGTACCACATTTTAAGTCAGCATGCTTCCTGGACTGCCCGGAGAGCAACGCGCCGTAGGTGCCGTGCGGCACAGTATACCACCGTTAGGCAAAAAATCGCAATATTTGAGGCGCAATAAATAAGGCATAAGAAACCCCAAGAACATGCAGTTTGCACAGATCTGTAGGTAAGACACTGTTCTAACTGATGAATTAAATTTTATTTTGCTATTCTCAGTGATTGCTGTTTGGGGATGCAAAAACCTGCATTTTTCTGTTTTTCGAAAACTTGAAGGCGCAGGGGCGGGCTGAAAAATTCGAAATTCAAAATTCAAGGTCAAATTCAAAATCAGCGGGTCCAGAACATCAGAAACCCACTGGTCCCGAAACATTAAAGAAAAAGTTGCCAAAACCCCCTACTGCACAGTAGGGCGCCGCATTTTTCACCGACCATGCCAACTGTTGGGTGGCAGTGGTTTTCCCTTTGTCTGAGACTCCTGAATACACTGGTAGCAAAATGATAACATCCAAATGTTTCTATTTTGGGTCGCAGATTGGATACAAGACTCTGAATTTGCCAACAATAGCTAAAAATATGCATTGAAGCCACAGAGATATTGCTTTGTTCAGAGCCACAAAGAATGAGTAGCATATTGCTCTCGATAAAAAGAAAGAAAGCGAACTTTCTTGCTATCGAGAGCAAGATACGACTAATTCTTTGAAACGTGCCCAGCTTCCATCAGATCTCTCAGGAAGGCAGAGCATGTTACTGGTGTCTCAGTAGCAGAGTTCTGGAAGAAAGAGAACTTTATTTTTATCGAGAGCAAGATACGACTTGTTCTTTAAAACGTGCCGAGCTTCCATCAGATATCTC
Organism: Lepas anatifera; assembly: GCA_034440635.1. Classification (NCBI taxonomy): domain Eukaryota; kingdom Metazoa; phylum Arthropoda; class Thecostraca; family Lepadidae; genus Lepas; species Lepas anatifera. The sequence goes on from JAOTON010001267.1 coordinate 13,891, forward strand.
AGGAAAGCAGAGCATGTTACTGCTGTCTGAGTAGCAGAGCTCTGGAAACTTAAACTGGCTGCTGCAGCGTGTTTGATTGGCAAATAGTTTCTCTTATCAGTGCTAGTGCTGGGAGATGAAGCACATGTGTCGCATGGCTCAGTATCCTTGAGTAAGTCTGTTATATTATTGTTGTTGTCTGATCTGGAGTCTGGGACCAAGTGGACTCCTCCCAACTGATATTCACAGCACTTAGGGGAACTAACATCTCATCTTGCAGAATCAGATGCTCTTCCTTCTGCAGCTTCTTCTTTCGGGTCCTCTCCTCTCTAAACGTCGTTTCCTGCTTTCTCTTCTCAGCTTTCTTTAGGCTCTCCGTTTCCACCCTGTCCACAGACACCATCATCATCCCGGGCTTCTCACCCTTCTTGGCCCACTGCCTGTAAATCCACTCCAGCTCCAACACTGGGAGCTTCTCCTGCTTGGGACAGTTACAGTTGATGTGGAATCGAGGACGGGAAGAGGGGCAGACTCCAAGACATGGCTCAATCACACGCTGACATACTGTGATGTCGAGCAATGTGTCAAGTTAATCATAAAATCGACTGATCTGATCTTTATTTTTGATCCTATGTCTGACGATATCTCCGGCCTTGACCCAAGCACTCTTCTTGATTGCACGAGATTTCACTGTTACTGGGGGCATGAACTGTGAGTTAGACTTAGACCACAGTATGATAATATCTCTCCCTAGTGTGTCCATTACAACAGTCATACCAACACTTCTACGATCCTTTCCAGTGGAGAGAACTTTCTCATCTCTTATCTGCAACGCTTTCTTAAGAGCAGATCTCGGGGTTGGGAGCTCAGTCTCCAACATGTCTCTCCCTTTCCCCAGGTAATTTACCAACCCTGAGATCAGGTCCGTTCTCGTCTTGGGAGCTATCAAATAATATAGATTCCTGTAGGGGAGATAAGGATGAGTTTTGCGTACAAAATAAAATTCACAAGCCTGTACCCATAGGCGTAGGAACGGGGTGGGCCAGGGGGCCATGCCCCCCCAATATTCATGATTGTTAACCATTAACCCTATGGCGTTGAGTGGAAAGAAATGACTTCAAAATGCCCGCTGCCCCCCCAATATTCTGGACGTTCCTACGCCTATGCCTGTACCGGTGTTACTGATGAAGCAACTACGAAAGCATGGATGACGTGACTAGTTAGAATGAGCGGGAAAGCAAACACAATAGTTATATCATGGCGATTTGTTTAATCAAGTCTGCTCAATGTGTAGGTATACCTAAGCTTTACGAAGCTCAGGTTCTGAACACTTTGTGATTTCGCCGCCTTTTACCCATTTCTTCTCGCGTTCAGATTTTATCGAGTGCACGTGCCAGGGACAGATCCAGGGGGAAGCAATCTGGTCATGCCCTTGAACGCAGTCACATAGTACCCAGTTTTAGCAGATTTAGACCCATTTTATAAACAGGTTGTGTTTTTTTCATTACCTGTCCCGGATCCCCCCCCCAAAGGTGTACTAGAAACGAACCTGGCACGTGCAACCTGAATTTGTAGCCTGCATGGCTGAAGTTGATAGCTCGCGATCGCTCGAAAGCTCACACTGCCTGCGAGAGTCGGCATTGTCCTAATACTTTTCTACCCATAACTTCTAAAAACACATATGTTCGTTTTTGCGACCTTTTAAGTAATTTGTGACCAAGATGTTTTTGAAGAAAGTTTCTTAGAATTGAATTTTGCATAATAAAATCGTAGTACCGAGTTAAAATACGGAAATTTTATTTTTTCTCATGAGTATGACCCACCCTTTTGGACACATACTTGCACTTTTGGATGGATATAGATATCACAAGAATGGATCGAAAGCAGGCACGAGAATACATACCAGGGTAAGCACCCGATCACCTCAAAGTAGAGCAAAAGCAATGCAGCGCACATAAGACCATGGGTAAAGTATTCATCTGTGGATGACCATAGACACAGAAACTACAATGAGGGGCCCGTTAAGCAAAAGCAAGCGACCAACACTGGTCCGTGCGGCGATTAACCTGCGCCCTACCGGGGCCCGGCGCCACCTTCACCCCCTGGGAGTATCGATGGGTTCGAAAGTTTGGGTCCCTCTAACTCAGAAAATATTAGAGTGCTAAGTGCATTACAAAGCTCGTGTGAATATAGCATGATTTTGCATCGCATGCTTAAGCGCCGCTCAGGTCAATGGTTTGACCTCCAGATGTCAAGTTGGGTCACAATAGGCTATTTCCACTCAAATATACAAAGCTTAAGAAACCTGGACATAGCTCTCATGTCATGAGAGCTATTGAAATCTGGTAAAGTAAATTTGATGGAAAAATTTCAAGGCTTTCTCCGCTATGTGGAACATAATGAACTCCCATCAGTGATTCGACCTCTAGAAGGTACCTCTTGACCTAACATGACCTTAGGTCACGAAAGGTCAGAAAGTGACCTTGATGTGTATCAAATGAAAACCAGTGCTAAAACATGCACAATGACGTTTAATTCAAGCTCTCTAGTTTAATTAGGTCAAAAGTTATCGTTCGTCAAACCATTGTTTTTGACCCCTAGTGACCTATGATGACATCAAATATGTCAAACGACAAATAACGCCAATGGAATCCGTCAAAAGGTGACCAAGAATGTTTTTCCGAGAAATCTTAACATTTGCAATAATTGTTTACTTTTAGATCATAAGATAGCTTTTCCCCATGTTTTTTTCTATGGAAGAGGTCACCTCGTCAACTGAACTCAGGCCATGAAATTGAAAAGTCCCGGATATATATTCTGTATATCCTGGAGGGGTCATTAACCTTCGCCCGGCCCCCTCAGGTTTTTCCAAAGTGACCAAAATCGGCGGCGCGCAGCGCCGCCAAACTTAGTCTAGCTGTTCCTTCATCATTTTTACATCTTTCCTGAAAATTCTACCACAAGGTCATTTCAGGTCAGGTCACCAGGCCAGGTGAAGTGACCTCACCTCAAAAAAGCTTAGGACTGCATAACTAAAAGGAGGGTTAATCGATCAAGTTGAGACTCATACCACATACTGGAAGCCCCAGGAGCTAGAACATATGTTCCGGGATTTTTTATATTGGTGACTTAAGGTCATGTGCAGAGCATAACCTCCCCATTGTAAATAAATGGGGAAAATCACGAAGTGAGCTTTTCTCAGTAATTATGGATGGAATCAACTTCAAACGTCGATTACGACTTTCCCTTAGCCCATTTCTGAAGTTGATGCGAAAAATTTTGACTTGTGACCCCTAAAAGGTCACCTTAGGTCAAATAAGCATTTTTGGTGTTTTACGCTATAAATTTTGAATAAACTAAGATAGAACTTTTATTTTGTCACTGAAGTGTTGGTATAGTCACTGCAAGTCAAATGATATACATCATGACCATACCAGGTCAAGTTGGGTCCGACCGTTGACCTGGGTCAGGTCAAATTTAAGAATTTGACCTGGCATGGCAATATTATATATCATTCGATTCGTATTGACGAGAGGATTGCAATGGTGCATCAACTATGGCTGTATCTTGTTTGGTTTGGAGGTTATTAGCGAAAAAGTAAACGCCCTTATGCATGGGTGGCTATGGACATTCCCAAGAATATGCCCAATGTTCAGTGATCTGTAGCTCCCCAGGCTTTGACCTGACTCGAAAATCATTGCCACTGTAATGAAAGAGCAACTCAAGAGGTTTCGAATGGTGTTAAAAAATGTTTCTAGCTGTCATAGTTTCTGAGATATATGAGGTTTTCTTAGCACACCTCATATTAGCGATTTTAACCTATTTTGACCTCTGGTGACCTTGATATTGACCTGACGAGAAAAATGACCGAAGTATTTTCGATATTATTTTCGAAGAGCTTTCGATTGCCGTTTCGCGCTTTTTCTAGCCCTCTTAGTTTTTGAGATCGTGGGGGTCTTTTTTAGCCCCTCCCCCACCAGGGCGAAGGTGGCTCGTACCCGCCACCGGGACAAGGGTTAAAACAAGAAAGTCTAAAATCGATCGGTCTAGAAATATGGCTATAGTAGAGCTCAAAAGTTGAAGTGAGGTGACCTTGTTGACCTTGCCTGGTGACCTGACCTAGTGTGGTCTGGGGCAAAAACTTCAGGTATGGTGGGAAAATGATGGGGTGAGAGGTACACCCCTCAACCGCGGTGCTGCACCTCGTCGTTTTTGTGTTATTCTGAAAAAATCTTAGGGGAGGCATCGATGCCGCCGGTGGGGCGAGAGTTAGAAACCAGGGCCCCGTTTCATAAAAGATGTAGAAATGCGGCGTGTTTTACACCACATTCACCTGCAAAGTTACGCCGTACTCGGAATCACGTTTCACAAAGAGCGGTGACATTCACGCGAAAGCGGCGTAGATATCAAATGCAGCGTGAATTCCGCCCAATTCCAGAATGGAATTACCCCTTTCAAATATGGCGTTTACCTGCTTTATTAACATGAAAAATCGCTTATATATATATATATATTTCAATAAATTATTTGAATGAAAATTATTTGACTTAATTCCTCTTATTCCATGTTTAAGTTTCTAATGCACTTTTACAAGTACTGCGGCGGAAGCTGGACTATCAGCTGACGCAATAAAAATACGACGGATTTGTTTTTGGCCGTACCTCATTTTTTAGGTAGTTGCTGTCAAGAAGGTCCTAAAAAGGTTATTGTCTTGTTGTGCGAGTAGTGTAGTTCAGTAGAATTTTAGGTGAATTGTGTTTACTTATCATGAGTGAACTGTGAAAGGTCTGTGAACCTTATAATTTCGTGAAACTGGGAAAGGAATAGTGAGTAAACATCTTTGAAGAATAACAAGATCAAGATGCTGGTGCTTAGGTACCTAGGTATACATCATTTTCGCCAGAGGCCTCAGTAGAGATACTTGGATTTTGTTGGTGACAGATACCTTAAATTGAATTTTTACCATCTCCATATAACACTTCGTCAGTGTCAGCCTATCTAGGGTTCTGTCCTGCTAGACTGTAAAATAACAGTAACGGCAGAAAGTCAAGTAAAAATCAATGTCGCTTTCCTATTTGCATCAATGTCCTCGCTAGACTGTAAAATAACAGTAACGGCAGAAAGTCAAAGTAAAAATCAATGTCAGCTTTCCTGTGTATTTGCATCAATAGTTATCATCATTTTTGGCATATCAAATGGCCGTAGAACTCTACATATCAGCTCAATTTGGCATGTGCAACTTGCACTTTATACCTGTGCAAGGAAAAACTTGCACACACTTCCATTTAAGTTTATTTTACATTTATGACTCTTTTTGTCCTTCATTACACTATCTAATTTTGCTTCAGATTCAGAATTCCATAAGAAATTATATATTTTTCATGTTTTGCTTCATTGTCTGATAAATGTAACGCTGCTATATCTTGCGTAGCTTTTCAGGCGTGTTTTACATATTCAACGTACATGTTGTCTGCTATATGAAACAATATTGGCAATATTCTACACTGAATTCCAGTACAGCGTAGTTTAGAGCAGCGTAACTTTGCAAGAAGTTGTATTTTATGCTGTATTTTTGTGAAACAAGATTGTGGTGTATTATTCACTTTCTACGCTGCATTATGCTACTTCTACGCTATAAGCATAAGTTACACCTTTTATGAAATGGGGCCCTGCATCGCACACCGAAAAAACATGGTCACAATGTACTCCCACAAACCATTCGTGGATGGCTGGGCACACCAGGCTGATAAGTCAGAGGTCGGAGAAGACGTCCGAGGTCCGAGGGTCACCAACGGAATTTCCAACCAATCATGTTGAGGTTTGGCACTAAACGGGGATTTTTCCAGACCTTTTGAGTCTTGCTAAATTGTAAATAGCGTATTGCCGGACTGAGCATCAACTCATCCTGCTGGTGAGCACAATATTGCCTGTTTTGTCACCGACTTGATCTGTTTATGTTACCACCATTGTTGGCGAGTTGGTAAATGTTTCACCTCCATAGTGAGAATCGGACCACTGTGCCGTGTCAGAAAAAAGCGGAAACACGGTGGTACAGTTGAACTGCTGCACACTATTATCGGTGTCTAACCAAAGGGGGCAAAGTTCATATCACCGTCCCATCAGCCCATAACAGGAAGCTGTGAATCAGCCGCAGCTGCACACTACTGTGGATATCTAGGCACACGAAATAAGCATCGCCTATTTTGCAGAACTCGCAGCTCGCTAGAGTCCGGGCGACGTATCCACCCTTCAAATGGACTGTCAAACACACAGAACAAACGCCGGTTTCTGTCTCGTCGCAAAATGCAGGCAGTCGGAAAAAAACAGGGTAAAACGTATCCTGCTATAAAGTTATGCAATTACATGGGTAAAATAAGGACATCTACGGGGTGTTTCATAATGAATGATATTTTTAATTGATCAGAATACAGCTATAGATAGGCTGTTGTGGTATGATTTGTATATCAATCGAAAGCAAATTTCGGGACATTTACGACTATACGTATTTTCATAGTTGTTTTTATATGCTTACTACAGGGTGTTTCATAAAGAATGATATTTTTGAATTGATCATAATGCGGTTATAAATTGGTTGCTGTGGTATGATTTACATATCAATCGAAAGATGATTTTGGGACATTTACGATTATCCGTATTTTGATAGCTGTTTTGATATTTTTGCTAGTAAAAAGTAGTCTTAAAAATGACTTGAAAAATACTGTCTTCTTGCCTTCATCGAAAATGTTCGTAGAAATCACGTGCGTATCACGTGACAAGTATCACGCCAATGGCACTGCAAACATGATATCGTCACTATGGTACGTCTCAGTCCACATGCACATTGCCTCTGGAAATTAATTCTAAAAAAGCACCTCTCAAGCTTAGGAAAGCTCGGCTCCAAGCAAGCAGTCCCCAATTGGTCCATGTCCCTTGTTCTGCGGTGAACAGTGGGGTCTTTTGCGCTGTGTCCGCCGCATCCAGTCATTCATATGGAAGGTAAACCAATGAGCCATACGGAGCTTGAGCCAAAAACTTTTAACTTGTAATATTACTGAGGCTTTTGCTCTTGATGTGCATGCTCACGTGCCATTTGTGTGTGCTGAAGCCTTTTAGAGTGCTGCAAGTTCCGTTTTCTCAAATATAAGGGCATATATTATGTTTCTTGCACCATTTTCCGAGTACATTTAGGATGAAAGAAAACAGGTGATGCAAATTAAACATATTTATATAAAAATGTCCTACAATTTACCATTAAAATGAGTGTTTTGTGAACGGATTTGAAGGATTTTTAGTACTTTACTGACCATTTAAAAAATATCATTCTTTCTGAAACACCCTGTAGTTGAAAGTAGTCATAAAAATTAGTTGAAAACACTGTCTTTTTTACCTTCATCGAAAATTTCGTAGAAATCACGCGCATACCACGTGACAAGTGTCACACCAAAGACACTGCGAACATTACATCGTCACTGCGGTACATTACAGTCCGCACGCACATTGCCTCTGGAAATTAATTCTAAAGAAACACACCTCTTATGCTTATGAAAGCTCGGGTCCAAGCAATAAGTCCACAATTGGCCCATGTCCCTTGTCCTGCGGTGAACTGTGGGGTCTTTTGCGTTGTGTCCGCCGCATCCGGTCATTCATATTCAAGGTCGGAGAATAGCTTGATCCAAAAACTTTAAACTTGAAATATTACTGAAACTTGTGCTTTTGATATGCAAGCTTACGTGACATTCTTTGCGCCAAAGCCTTTTAGTGCTCCGAGTTCCGTTTTCTCAAATATAAGCTGACACATATGATGTTTCTTGCATCATTTTGTCGAGTAAATAATATTTGATGCTAATGAAACACGTTTTTCGAAAAATGTCCCACAATTGAACATTAAGATCACTGTTTTTTCGACGGCTTTGAATGATTTTTAATCCTTTACTAAACGTCTAAAAATATCAATCTTTCTGAAACACCCTGCATTTGCTTTTTAAGAGTGGAGAGGATAGGTAATTAGGTTATGTGGCACCTTGATCCAGTTGCAGACTGTAGTGGCTTTAGGGGAAATGTTATTTGAAATAATGGATTTAGCTACTGAAAATGACTAATAAGCCTAATCTATTTCATTTTTCTCTGGTAGAGATGAAAAAGTCTCTAAATGAGCGTGACATCAACCGCCGCACGATTTGATAATGTTTTGTACCAGATTAAACCCGTTTGTGGTTTCGAACACCCCCTCGGACAGCACATATAACTAAAAATGACATTTTTAACCTTAGGCCGGCCTTCATAAAATGGGCAAAATCTGCGGCTGTATTAGGAGTTGGTTAAGGAAAGAGAGAGAAATAATGATAGTATAATATAACAATGACCTCTATGTGACCTTTATGACCTCGTTTGACTTAGAAGGTATTGACCTAGATCAATGAATGTCGGCCATAATGTATATTACCATAGCCGCCAAAGAAGACCAAAGGGCGCTGTTCTACTTCTCTAGTTTTTTATTTTAGATCTCAGGCGGGCCTAGTAAGACCCCCCAGCGCGCGTTAGTGCCAGAACCCTCTACAGTGCAGATGTTAATGTCCGCATCAGCTGCATGGATAAAAAGATCATTAATCAAAATTGACATCCTTAACACACTACAATGTATCAGTAAGCATTTGTCACTTGTTAGTCACTCAACTCAACTCCTAGTACATTGGGGGTGCGGTAGTGGAATGGTCAGCGTAGCTGGCTTCCACTCAGCCGACCCGGGTTCAAGGCCCGGCGGCCTCCCTGAGCAAGGAGCAAGCTGGCTCCCGAGAAACCCTTCCAACAGGGAAAGAGTTAGCGACGCCGTATGACCCTGACAGTTGGTGCGTCGATAAGCCCCATAAATTATTAACGCCTAGCACATTTGTTACTTGTTTGTAGAAAGAATAGCATGGTCATGTTTCATAAAAAAGGTGTTGTTGATCGCTAACTGGAAAAAAATATTTTTTTACAACATACGAAAAAGGGCCTAAAATACGACAACACGTTTCTATCACAGGATTATTATCAGGTCTGAATAGTTAATTTTAATAAGACTGTAACGAAAAATATGACTCAACCATCGCCACATTCGCAGAATTTACTTTCGATCAGCCGACTATTTCGTACGTCAACATCTTTCGTTTCAGCGACTAAATTACGCCAATAATAAATCATGAAATGTACAGCAATCACGAGAATCATCCAGAGTATTAAAACGCTAGGTTCACAAAACAATCCATAAATACACATCTGACGTTTGATCGCATAAAGAAGCTTTTTCCTCCCCTAATTCGCTCCGGCCAGCAATAATTAACACAAATACAAACCGTACAATTACAAAAACGTTCCGCAGCCAATGGCTGCAGGAATTATGGCCGCACCATTATAGCCCTGACAGTCGGTGCCTCGTTGATTTTGCCCACCCCCTCCCCTGCTATAGCAGCGCGTCACATCTGCCGGATAGTCCAGACAATCAGGGCTGCAGTCTCTGCAGAACTTCAGCATGTGGAACACGTTGGAGCGACAGTGCCGCAGTCGTCACCGCCTCCTCCTCGGCTATCTGGCCTGCTGTCTGCTGGTCATACTGGCAATGATCAGTCTTGCACCAATGCACCCCGTCTTGGACACCCTGCTGTTCTCGCCTGACCACTTTGACGCCACTGCGCCACGTTCTGCCCAGTCGGCGACGGAGACACCCACGCATCGCATGCCGCTGGCTACAAATAAGGCTACAAACCAGACAGAGCCGGCTTTGCAGACCAATCCGCGCCAGTGGAAGGTGATGGACAAGAGGGAAAAGCCTTGCCTGTGTAACTCCGCCGACATCAGCGCCACCGTAGTGACTTCCCGGCATGTTACTTCGGATGTGTCGTCTGCTCTGTCGCAGAACTCGTCGTCCGAGGACTCGTGCCCCCTGGTGCCTCCTGGTTTGGTGGGTCTAATGAAGGTTCCTAAGACAGCACTTTCTTGGGAGGAGCTGGAGAGAGTGGGTGATTTCCAGCAGCTGCGGCTTGGCGGACGATACACTCCACCCGACTGCGTCGCCCGGCATCGTGTCGCTATCATAGTGCCTTACAGGGACCGAAACAAGCACCTGCGCATGTTTCTCTACCACATGCACCCTGTGCTGCAGCGACAGCAGCTCGACTATGGAATCTTTGTCGTTGAGCAGGAAGGTTCTGCTCCCTTCAACCACGGCTCACTGACCAACGCTGGCTTTTTCGAGGCACTGAAACAGTACGACTTCCAGTGTTTTGTTTTCCACGACGTGGACATGTTGCCGGAGGACGACCGCAACCTCTATACCTGCTCGCCCCAGCCGAAGCACATGGTTGTTGCCGTCGACAAGTGGAAGTACAAGCTGCCCTACGAGGCGTACTTTGGTGGGGCCAGCATCTTTACCAAGGAACAGTACCAGCTGGTAAATGGATTTAGTAACCGGTTTTGGGGCTGGGGCGGAGAGGACGATGACCTGTACAACCGGGTGATTTATCACAATCTGAACTTTTTCCGCAACCCGACACCAATCGCACGTTACACAATGAGTAAACACACACCTGCCAAGCCAAACCCCAGACACATAGCGCTTTTACGGCAAGGCAGACGGTTTTTTGCGAAGGACGGACTCTCATCGGTGCGGTATAAGGTAAAGAAGCTCGTTCCGAAAAAACTGTACACATGGCTACTGGTCAAGCTGAGGAACAAACGCGTCTAAATAGTGTAGTATTAGCACGGAGCAAACAATGCTGTGGCACCAAACTGGCGAAGGAGCTGGGGCATTTCACGACAAAACGACAAAATAAATCTCCAAATGACATCCTACATCTCAGATTTTAATGAAATTGTCCTTTGTCCTTTGTTTCTTCTGTTGAAACCTTCTGATGAAATTTCTCCTTTGTCCAACGGGTTCTCGTGGGCGCTGATTCATGCTGTGACATTTATGACCAATACATTTATTAACATCACACATATATTCATACCTACAATTGCACACAAACTAAAAATTATACATCGTTAGGTGAATCATCCCGTAAAATAGTTGTAAGATAGAAATAAAGAGCGGAAAAAGAGAAGATAAGGGTTCGGAGTTGGTAGAAAAAGTAATCAATTTCTGAGGAGCATGGTTATTAACTGGTCTGAGGTACGAAATAACTGGGACGCCGGGAGCAGCGAGGTCAGGCCTGATGCTTACCTCTGGAGACCTAGAAGCAGGAGAACCAGACCAGAGAATACTTAAGCGGTAAAGATGCTCATATCATAGTGTTCAAACCCACAAACATTAAATGTATAAGAACAATAGTAAGCTTGGATGAGTACTTAAGTATATTAGTACGAATCCAAATTTATCTTTTTATGACTCCTTTGAACTGGACTTCGCTCCACGGAACGTCATTCAGATCATGTATCTTGCTAGAGATAACTGTGTTCCAAATTGTTGGAGCAGAAGCGAACAAAGAAAATTTGCGATAATTTGTGGATGCAAAGGGCACAACGAAATGGTTTCTACGTCTGAAAAGACGTCTATTTTGGTCTTCAGTCAGGAAGAAACGCTCACTTAGTGGAACAGGAAGATGTCTCATATATAGATGTCTCATAATGCATTTCAAGTGACCTCATCTCAAAACATGTTTAACCTTCGACCCACCGGGGGCCATCGATGCCCCCCTAAGGTTTTTCGGGATAGCAGAAAAACGATGAAACGCAGCGCCGCGGTTAAGGGCTTTATCTCTCCCCCCACCAATTTCCCAGCACCCCTGAAATTTTTCCCCCGGGTCACCCAAGGTCACGTCACCAAGCGAGGTCAACCAAGGTCACCTCACTTCAAATTTTGAGCTCAGTAAGAGCTACATTTCTTCGTCGATCGATTTGAAACTTCCTACACTTCATGACCCTTCCAGGGTTTACACAGTGTATATCCGGGATTTTTCGATTTTGTGACCCGAGGTCAGGTCACGAGAGGACCTCTCCCATTGAAAAAGCATAGGGAAAAGCTGTCTTATGATCTAAAAGTCACAAAAACGATTGAAAATGCTCGGCTTGGTCAGAAAAGCATTCTTGGACACCCTTTCACGGATTCCAGGGGCTATATTTTCCCTTTGACCTCTCCGAGGTCATCCAAGGTCACCAGGGGTCGACAACAGTATTGTTGCGAACGCCGCTGGTAGCGGAAAACCCGTTGAGCAGGATAAACCAAGTATATTAGTGTTGGCAGAGCTTAATATAACTCAGGACAGTAACAGGCCCCCCACAGTTCAATTCACGAGTTAACCTCCCGTGTGCCGCACCCGTGCCGGAATCACAAGCTGGCTGAGAGCTGTCAGCGCGGGTCCAAATCCCGTGCCGACCACCCAGCCACTACCAGACCTCGACCATGCAACCACCGAGGTCACGTCCCGCTCGGGCGCGACCGCCCGGCGGGACGCCACACGGGGGTTCAGACAAGCGCCGATGCGCGCCACGCAGGGCGGCATCAGGGGGCTCCGCAACAGTATTTTGGCAATTATATTTGACCTAATTAAGCTAGAGCGCTGAATCAAACACCATCGTGTATGTCTCATCACTAGCTTTCGTTTACTATACGGCAAGGCCACTTTCTGACCTGTCGTGACCTCAGGTCATATTAGGTCACGAGGTGACCTCTGAAGGTCAAACTACTGGCGGGAGGTCATTATGTTCCACATAGCGGAAAAAGGTCTGATATTTTCCTATCCAATGTACTTTACCACATCGCAATAGCTCTAATGGCATAAGAGTTATGCCCAGTTGGCTTAAGCATTGTATATTTGAATGAAAATAGCTAATCTTGACCTAATTTGACCTCGGGAGGTCAAACCATTCATCTGAGCGCTAAAACATATGAATTAGCTACTTACTGAATTCACGCGAGCTTTCTAATGCACGTTGCAGATTTGCACTAACGTCCATATTTTCGGAGTTAGAGGGGGGCATCGATGGCCCCCGGTGGGGCAAAGGTGGCGCCGGACCCTCGGTGGGGCGCGGGTTAATGTGGTATAAGTAAGAAACGGATGAATCTATCGGATTGAAACTTACAACACATAATAGCCCCACCGAGTTCTGCAAAAAAATCCGGGATATTTCATATCGATGACCTAAGGTCAAGTGCGGACAGTGACCTCTCCATTGGAAATACACGGGAAAACCAGAAATTGGGCTGTATTTGTGTAGATAAAGCTGACAATGAGTTTAAGTTCTCAACATCGAAGTATCCAGGGCTCCTTTTCAGGTTCATGCTGCAATTTTTGACCTGTGACCTCTGAGAGGTCATCTGGAGCTACTTAAACAGTTTTCAAACTTAGTTCAATAACTTTGCATGAAATGATGATGCTGCTTTTATTTTCGTACCATTACGTTTGGATAGCTATTGCGAGTCGATTAATATGCATATTGACTATGCTAGGTCAAAAAATGACGTTGAACTGACTTGAGGTCAGGCCATTTTTGTATTTTGACCTAGTATGGTCATATTATACATAATTCTATTCGCCGTGACGAGAGAATGTGAATGGCGCCTACAAAATGATTCTAGTTCATTTTTGTAAGATGCTAGAGCCCAAAAACTTTGCTCAAAATGCCAACTTCTTTGACCTGTCATGACCTCAATATTGACCTGAGCCAAAAAGTGACTAAAACAGTTTCTTCATGAATTTGTATGAGCTCTCCACCAGCCTTCACGTTTTTTCACTATCCCGCATAGGAGCCGAGTTCGAGGGGGGTGTTCAAACACCCCCCACCAGGGTGAAGGTGGCTCGGAGGCCCACCGGGGTGCGGGCTAGCTTAGCATCCTTCAAAAATGTGAAGAGGTTGTCGAGCAGGTCGGGGTGATCCTTGCCGAGTAGTGTTTTGAAGGTCTACTGGGATGTTTTGGATTCGGCAATAATTTAGCATCGGCTGCGTATGGGCATCGTGCTGGGGACATTTCATCAGTGCGTGATAGGGGTTTCCATGGGGTCGCAGGTACCACAGATACCCGCACGCTCATAGGCATTTCATTCAGAGTGTCCATTCCTAAGTCTGGCGAGGATGAATTCGCCCCAACAACTGCATTGGTTTGATTATATGACTTTATTACGTCACGACTCGTTCTACAATGCACACAAACTGGTGTGACGATGCGATTGCGACGGTCGAAAAAACGACGGCGTAATACATATTAATCAAAGTAATCTATTAGATACATAATACTATAAAATCAAATCAGCTAATTAATTTGTCATAGAAACCATAACTCTGCGACTAGGAGCTTTTGCCCGAAAATTCAATGTACGAGTTACTTGTATGCAAGTTTTACATAGGTAAAAATGAATCAAACCTACATTTTCATGCAAGAATTTGAACTTAAAGATAGTAAATATATTGCAGCATCAAGGCACACTAAATAACATTATAAAATTTACACTTTTAAAAAACGTAATCCTCTTCCTTCTCATTTACCATATTTTCACTCCATATAGGTTTCCAGAGTTTTTCACTCGGATACTTGCGGCCTGAGGTACATACCTTGCCAGCTCAGGGTCTGACATGGGGTCCCGTGAGCACTCGGAACCCAACTCTGATGCCGGCTCACTCTCCTTCCTCGGGGACCTACCGGCCATGTCCCTGAACATGGCGCGGTATCTAGCCAGGCGGTTTGCAGGGGCCGAAGGTACAGTGATGTTTTTTAGTTTGGAAGGCGGATCTGCACCTTCCTTTCCAGCTAGGGTTATGGAGGTGGAGTTGCCTCGTATGACAGCTACGGAGATTCGCTGCATCAGCCATTCCGACTCGCGCTTGTCGCCCGTTTCACGGACCAAACGGCGACCTAGTTCTCGAAGGAAGGCTGCTCCTGCCTTACCGATCGTACCACCCGTTTCAACGGCAAGGGGCACGAAATGATATCGGTAGCTAATGCTGGCATACCGTCGAATTTTGCGGCTCTCGGCAGCGGCTGCGGCAGCCCCAGCCTCAGAGGCTGAAGTGCTGACTATGGAGGGGGCGTATGTATCAACACACGTCGCGTCCCATATTAAACATTTCCCCTCCGAGAAAGGGAAGGTGGTCAGCCTGTCTGGTCTTCTGCCGTCACCACGGTCGAGCCCTGGCGGTTCCAGCACAGATGGAGTCCCTGCACTCGACAGCGATCGCTTGATGACGTCATTGATGGCTGCATGTCTCGGATGACGTCCAGCGCTGCGCATGCATGACAGGGCATGGTGTCCGTTTTCTTCTATGTGTGCACCACAGCGGCAGCGGTGAGGCGCACAGAGTGGAGCACTAACTCTGAGGGCGACGGCCGTCCGAAGTGTGTCCGACTGGATGAGAGTGCCAACACTGGCCACTGGAAAAACGTTCAGCCATGCCCCCGAGTGTGGTTGCGCAGCCGCTCGGAGTCGAGCCCTGTCTGCATCGGATGTGCTGTCTTGGAGCAGCTTGTCTGCGATGGCCATAGCTCCTGCTCGGTCCCACTCTCGCTGAATGTCACGGTCAGCTTCTAGTGGTGGTGTTAGGCCTGTGAGCTGCTGCCATTCCGTACATAGATTCCGTGCAATCTCGAGGATACACGCTGCAGCGGGACGATGAATGATGGTGATGGTGATAGAGCGTTTATTTTAGCTGCATTAGACTCGCCTTGGCTTTGCGGTTCGAATGATATGCATTTTATATAATTTGACCCTGACCTGACCTCAGGTCAGGTCAAAACCTTGATTTGACCTAGCAAGGTTAAATTATATGTAATTCGATTCGGCTTGCTGCGAGGATTCATATGGTTCAAATCGTTTTGCTTTATCTTTACTTGTTCAGATGTAATTTCCGAAAATCTTAATTTACATGTTATCCCTATGACGGCATGTTTTGACCTCTCATGACCTTAAATTTGACCTGAGAAAAAATGGTTCAAATATTTTCGATGGAGAAGTGGATGGGCTACCCAACGCCGTTTACCATTTTTCTCTACCTACCATGGTTCTCGAGATCTTAGAGGGGGCGGGTACCCACCCACCCCCCCTGTCAAAGCGAAGGTGGCTCAGACCCCAGTCAATGCACGTGTTAATATATTTACACTCTTTTCCATTTTGTAATACACCTTGACTATCCTGTTGCATCAGGCATGGTTGAAACCCAGCCCTGTCCTGTGACCGGCATCACTATTATGCTCACATTTCTTAATTCAAACCTTGGGTATGCCGGAACATAGAGATGACGAATAAGAACATAAAACCACACACGTGTCCTAGCGTCTTTGTTCACCCGAAACGAGAAAGAGGAACCACCACAGCGCGCGAGCGTCACAAGGACGCGAGACGGCTGGCGTCGGTACAATTCTTGCAAGGAAAATACATGTTGTATGCTTCATGATGGTGCTCGAGAACTCAAAACTAGTATCCAGCCCAACACTGGTCTGGCAGCGTTTAAAAAGGCATAAGTGGTAAATATCCGACCACCGACGAGCCTGCTGTGAAGCCACTGCTAACGGGGGAGATATGAGACGAGGGTAGAGGCAAAAAATCTGCCAACTTGCCAACACTGTTGTTGAAAATAGTAGATCAAGTTCGTGACAAACTGGACAGGATTGTGCATACCTCAGCGTCGTATATGCATAGTTTTAACTAGTCTTGCAGATTTGATACGAAATTTAAGTCAGCCCAGAGGACAGAGAAGCTATAAAAAATATCGATAGGAAGTTTCTTACGTAGCAAAAATTGCTATTCTAGCTCAGTACTTCTAATCTCTTTATTTCGCAGTTGGCAGAAGTAGTTACTGGCCACCCATGGAAAGCATGGAAAAAGTCGGGGCAAAAAGCCAGCGTGGAAAGTTGTCAGATCTCGGTGATGTTTTGCACCAGACATGAGAATACGATGAATAGCCAGAAACTACCGTGCGCATCTCGAAATTTGAGTTTTTATTTTTGAGGGACGGCCTAGACTAAACCAATGATGCCCAAATATTTGATCTGACATAAAACATAGTCCTACAATTTCTTTTTTAACCGTCACGAGCTTTCGAACGCCGTCCGTAATTTTTCTTTAGCTTTTCCGGGAAATGAGATACGGAGGGGTTTCTTTAGGATGGGTTTTTTTAGCTTTTCTGGGAAATGGTATACGGAGGTGGCCAAATCCCCCCCAAAATCATGCCCGGCACCCAACGGGGCTCGTGTTAATGAACTCATACTTATGTGTTACCAGTGATGTCAACACGGCACACAGTTCAAACACCTTATACATACACCCACCGATGTGCACAGAATGTATGTATGTATGTACATACATCCGTCCTCCTCCCGCAGTCCAACAGCAGGCGCAACCACCATCATTCTCAACACCACGCATGTAGGTTCTATAATCCGCCCCGCGACCCCTCCCCACCGAAGCTTGAACTCGGCGTCAGCGGCGCCTTGCGTGCGCGACCTTTCTAACCTCTGTGTCCCGCGGGCAAGCGGCAGCCAGCGAATGGCGGCCGCTGATTGGTGGAGGCGCAATCACTAGTATAGCGAGAAATTCAGCGGACATTTATCCATGAAAATGATACAACTTAAACCATAAGCCAGGAGATGTATTGCATTATCGTTTTCAAACATTCCTAGCTATACTTTGCCCTAAATTGGCTTGGTTATCCGCCGGTGGCGGATCTAGCCTGGTGGTTTGGGAGGTGCAAACCAAAGTCGAAAAGAAAAAAACAAAAAAACGTCACGCAGTGAAAAATTGCGTTACAATATGCCTTTTCGGTAGGATTTTGGGAACTGGAAACGAAAAGCAAAAAAACGACACGGGGTGAAACATATGGACTTAAGATACTTACTTTTTTACTTACTACTATACTATACTTACTTTTTTCATATCCAAGCCCCAATATTTACATTGAACTTCACTAATTCTGTTTGAAGTTGAGAGTTGAAGCACCAAAATCTTGCTTACAAGCTAAAAAGGAGTCGGGGAAAAAGGAGGTCGATCGCTTTGGGAGGGGGGGTAAAAACATAGTTTTGTCCCGAGCTTTTCCGTTTGGGGGCAATTGCCTTTTTGCCCCCCCCAGATCCGCCACTGTTATCTACTCCACCACCCGATACTCTTGGTACAGGCGAGGCGGCGCACAGTGTTCTAAGGGAGGCCAAAATGGGGACATTATTCGAATTTTGACTATTTTTAAAACTGATTTTGATGTTTGCAACTAGTAGCAAAATGATCAGAGTGTCAGAAAATGTCAAACAAAAAATGTGAGGCCTTTGATAATGACGCAACAAGGCATCAAACTGTTGCCTTTGAATCTCTCGCCACACAACACGACAAAGGCCAAGATCAATGCTCTTTTTTTGGTGCCTTTTTGTAGGCTAAGAAATGGTACAAGATGAGAAAAACAAGGGTTCATTAGAAAGCTTAAAGCATGAAGAATCCGACTGTGCAAACAATTTTCTCCAGTGATCAATAAAACTATATTTGGAGAGCAAAATATGTACCATATACATTTCCCATGCATTTTGAGCCTATGTCAATTGTCGATAAGCATACAAAAAATTGCGTCGCCTGCCCCACCCTGAGACCACTTTTTAACTATGGCAAGATGTTTCGTCTACTTGCCCTGCAAGTTTCAGCTGCGTCATGCTGCGGCAGTGGTGGTGGTGACATATTATACAAGGGCATGTCGCGGGCTGCCGGTCGGGGGCGGCGGCTGTCGGCGAGATATGCCTGGAGGCTTGGAGGGAGGTGGGCCGGGACACGGCGAAAGTGCAGTGAATTGGTTACAATGAATTAAATGAGCACTTTTGTTGAAATCGCTTGTCGCCTGGACTTTTTAACCTACTGTCGTAGACTTCTTCACCCAATAATAGTGAAAAAGTGCAATGGTTACAGCATGGGAAAACCAAGCTTTCAATTGATGTCTCAGGACAATAGCATGCCCAGTAACCATTCGTAGAATCGCAGCTAGTATTTGCTCAGGCCATTGTCTAACCTCACGAAGGGGTAAGAACCGAGATACACAAATTAACCCTTTCTCGTTTGCAAAGGTCACTTGAAATAACATCAGGGAATAGAGTATCACAGCAGGTACACGCACTTGTCGCATGTTCTTTTATCGTCACTTGAGAATCGAGCTGAACGCTGTAAACATGGAGGTGCGAATTAGTGTAGAAAATAAATAAAATAATTAAATTGAAATAATTAAAATAAATAAAATAATTATTGTAAGTCAAATAAATAAAAATAAAAATAAACACAGGTAAATCTGCTTTTAGCTGATACGGCATTTGGACTTGGGAATTTCATTGAAAAAGAGGACGAGCAGCTCACTGATCTGTACCAAGTAAGCAAGTACACAGAGAGTGACATAAAACGTGAGGCAGGTTCATTGGAAAAATCGTTCTGTGCGATCGACGCAACGCCAATTCCGTAAAAAAATTAGTCCGGTCTTGGACCAGGCCACGGTTGCGTATTTATTCTGCAGGAATCTGATACCATTTTCCTGGTGTATGAACAAACTATATCACCGTTGAATGTGATCAATTTCGTCTTCATGGTTACATGCAGTAGCGCACCCAAGGGGAGGGGGTGGTTATATACAATATACCCGGAAGTATAGCAGCCTTTGGGCGAAAATGAGGGTTTGACCTTGAAAAATAACTTTGAACTTGACCTGTGACCCTGACCCTGAGAAGCCTTAGCAATAAAGTCATAGCATAACATACGTCATACTGAGTAATGCCTGACCGGAATACTGCGGTCAATGACCTTGATATGGGTCTTTTGACCTTGACTTCCATGCGGGTTAATATTGACATATAACCTGATTTTATGACGTTATGACGTCACCACTCGGTCCACAGGGCAGGCGAATTGGTGCGACCGCCCGAGTGCGACGGTCCCAAAATATAGGTCTGACTGCAATGGACTATATGGGTCATTCCACGACTAATCGACAAGTCGATAAAACCCTCATGTCGCAGATTTCGGTGTATTTTTTTGTCAGGGGGCCATTGATGGAGCTGATGACGATTTTCGTATTTATTTTCCTCCCTGACTTACGGTTTGAAAATCATAGCCTGAGGCATTTTGACCATACGCACTTGCATGTCTTTTTAAAGACAAAATTTTACCTGTATGCTTCTACAAATGCCATAAAATATTGATCTAGGCATCTTAAGGACGAATTACGAATTATGGCTCATTAGAAATAAAATTCAAAAACTAAAATTTTAAATATATTATACATTGTTCAATTTTTCGAAATCTATAAAAACTCTTTTCCTATGAATTATTTTAAACTTCTTGAGACTCACATTACTCTTTATACTTTTCACTATAAGATTCAGTAATAAAAAGAATGGAGACTAACAGAAAGCGAGATCTGAGCTCCCAAATGTCCCGATCCCCACTTTTGTGAGGTTCGTGCGCCAGCGCGGCCCGCCGTCGCTGCAACTATCAAACGTCTCTGGTCACGAAAAATGTGTCAATGGCGGAATTGGTCGGCAATTAGGGTAAGGATATATTTAAAACAATAAATTGTAATCAATGTCCCATTCCTTGACACCCGCACTGGAGAGGCGTCCGACAATTACGGGCACTGGACGGGGGGGAACTGGTAGGCCCCTGAGCTCTCGGCAACTAGGAGGCTTAGAAAAACTCCAGTTGGGACTGGGTGGGAACTGTTGAAATCTATATTACTACTGATCTTAATTGACCTAGGTCAGTATCGGCAACCTCAAACGAGGTCATAAAGGTCAAGTATTAGCCGTGCTGGATATTCATCCGGAAATGCCGTAATTAAGCTCAAAGAAGTACAGAATGCACTAAAAACAGACCAAGGTCATGGTGAGAACGTCCCAAGAATTGTAAACCTAATTTTTGGGGGTTAAGGTCATTCAAGGTCATTGACATATGACGTTACAATATGACATAATTCCCCTTATTTACACCATGACTAGCACCATAGCAACCATTGGACGGGAAATGAGCATTGACCTGTACCCATGACATTTTAATTTGACCTGTGACCTTGACCTTTATATCGATTTATCTTAACTATGACGTCGTAGCATAATAGCTATACGTCATACTGGGTAACACCACGCGACCGGAAGCACCGGACCAATAACTTTGAGAATGCTGGTATGGCCTTGAAATGTGACCTTGACCTTCATGAGGGGTGAAATTGACATATAATCTTGTTTTATATGGCGCTATAACGTTGCCAGTTGGTCTTTGATCCGCGCGAACTGGTGCAACCGCGCGATTGCAGCGATCTCGAAATAAAGGGTTTAACTTTGAAAGCCTATAATTAAAGATTGGGGCCGATTTTCAAAGTTATTTGACCAATCGACGTGCCCTTACATAGTCTCGAAAGTAGCGAAATAACGTTTTTTGGCCACAAGGGTTCTCCGGCCACCTAGAAAAAGTAGGAGGGGCCTTCGAGGCTCCGCTCCAGTGTGCTTTTTAACACGCGCTGGTATGAGGCCCCGGGCCACCTTTACTGGCAGGAGGGTTACCCATCCCCTTACGATCTCAGCAAACATGCTTGGAAGGGACACGGAAAGCAGTGTTCCATTGCTTGCCTCAATCTCTATCAAAAATGTTTCAACAAAAAGTACTCAAATTAGCTACTGAGCTCAGAAAACGCTTCAATAAGGCAGTCACAAGAAAAGGAACATTAAAGATTCACAACTTCGTACCGGTTAATTTGAAGACCGTTACTGTCCATGAGCTCTCAAATGATGAGGGACAGAAGGTTTGAATTTCAAATTGAATTTGTGAAGTTCAATGACACCATGTGATGGAGTCGTTCTTCTGATCCGTGGGTCAGATCTTAAATAGAGCAGTATGTCTTAATCTTATATGTTCGAAAAGCAGTTGTCGGCGTGGACGCTATGTGGCTTTTTGTTTGTAATGTGTGTAACGGCTACTGCTGCCGTTCCCTTCTGGCCGGTTGAAGAACT
The DNA here is from genome assembly GCA_034440635.1 of Lepas anatifera. NCBI lineage: Eukaryota > Metazoa > Arthropoda > Thecostraca > Lepadidae > Lepas > Lepas anatifera. The sequence continues at coordinate 35,792 of JAOTON010001267.1, forward strand.
CGAGGGACGTCCGAAAAACGGGTACTGTATTTTAGGTGATCATCTCGTGGTCCACCTCTCCATCCACCTCCTACCTCCTTCCTACCTTTGTACCTTCCTACCTTCGGACCTTCGTACCGTTTCGGATAGTTTTGGCGATGACCTCAACCAGCCATACTGCTCTCGCTACGCAGCCGCCATGGCCTCCCGCCGCCGCCCAGATGTAACTTCCGAGGCCGCTTAAAAAGTTGACGTTCCCCTTACTGAATTTTTAGCCAGACTCAATAAACAAACATACAACAATGGGCTGTTCTTCCGCTGATTCTAGATTATGCACATTTCTGCCTGCCACACTGAGCGCACTCGCGATCCATCAATCCGAAGTTGGCATTTCACTGCTACGATACAATGGAGAAAATTCAATATAATAATGTTAATTTACAGCCTTGTGTCCTAAAGGGTGGTATTATTTTGTTGCGATACCAGCAGTGCGAGAAACCTCTAGCCGCCAGCCAATCAGCGACGAGCCTACAGCAAGTATGATGTGTACCAATCAGCACTCGCCACACAGCACACGACAGTGCCGGCCAGCCCCAGATTTTAAACTTCTGAATCTCTGAACCTCTAAATTTCTGTTCACATACAATTTAGCGGGTATATATCTCAAGCCACTCACATTAACTGCGCTCTCCGCGCGTCGCGCCTGTCTCGCCTAAGAGCAGCGGACTATCCCCCTACCCTGACGTATCCTCCCCCCACGCTAGTCCGGCGTGGTTGCGCGCCAGCGGCCGTGGCCGAACTCCCCGCAGGCACCTCCTCCCTTGGGTGGCGAGTCGAAACTGGGGGGCGGGTGGCACCGTTTACAATGTGTGCGTTCTAATATAAATTGAACAGAGATACATGCAACTTTTTAGGGTATTGGTAGAAAAAACTAACTAAAACAAGCCTAAGACAACAGTAATAATCGGCTTTTGACGCATAATCCCCCACTACATTTTCCACCAAATGCACAAGAGTGGCGGAATTGTTCCGAATGTTCCGGTAATACGTTCATTTTTTCGGAACGGCTCAAATTTTTGTGTTAGCAATAGTAACCTCCACTCCACATCTAGTTCATTCGCAATGTCACCGAAGCGCAGTATTGTTCAGTTCTCCCCTCCCCGTTACCCCACTTTCAACCGGACGCGTCTATGCGGCGTGCTGACTGCAGGCTGAGTGGCCGCCGGCGGTGTTGGGCTTGGTCTGCGTGCTCGTTTCTGATTTTGCTCTGTAGGCTCCACTCTTTTTATTGGCGTTATATGTAGTTTAAGCAATGCTCTTTCACATGCAGTTGTTTTGAAGTCAATAAAAACATAGGAAATATGTATGCTTATCTTTGCAAAAGTTTGGAATTAGATTGTATACATATCCGTGCTAATTAATATAATTAAACTTACATACTTGTATTGTTCAGACTTCTGTAATTATTTTCATGTAACCGCTTGAAGGAACACCTTTCATTTAAATGCCTAAAAACTCGAGCGAAAAGTCCGATGTTGGATTGCCCGAGGCTATAACTCCGAAATGATTATCCAGAAGAGACTAAAAATACCACAGTCGTTTTCAGCGCTACTGAGAACCCTAGTCAAAAATTTTCATGAAAATCTGAGATATGAGAGCGTTATTTCAACCCATCGATTTGTCGATTTCTCGTGGAATGCCTCATATGTAAAAAAATACTGACCGATTTTCAAAATTTCTTAAGTAATCGACGCGCTCACAAATGCTCTCAAATGCGGCCAGATAACGTTTTCCGGCGGCGAACAGTTCTCTGACTACTTTGGAAAATAGGTGGGGGCACTTTAGGGCCCCCTCCACTGCGTGTGTTAAGCGAGGGTTAAATAACGTCTTCGATGTCAAGCATATCGCGCGTATACACTTGAAGTGACTAGAAATCAACTAGAACATCCATGCAAAGCCTCCTTATTATATAAATATAGTTATTTTTGTTACTGACCTAGGGTCAAATGTTTGACAGCCATGCCCGCTGTGGTCAGGTCTTGACATTCATATATTGTCCACATAATCAGTGGGAAAAGAGCTTTCGATTGATACCAAGATTATTGATCAGGGATTCATACTTCCTGAGTTATTAAATTATGTCCCCACTTTCGGCTCCGTTAAAACACTGTGCGGCGGCAGAGTCAGCAGAAGCCAGCCGGCGGCCGAGTTCGCTGAAGTCAGGAGTGTTGCGATGGGTTTCTGCTGAGTGGAAAAAGAGTGGGGCCCGGCCCGAAGGCAACTGAGAGGAGTAGAGACGTACACAAAAGTAAACCTTAATTTCCGGAAGAGTTATAGAGGGTGTGGAGTAATGAGAGTCCTGCCGAAGTACAATCCGATGATATACCAGAAGAGAGAAGCGCGTACTGCTTTGCTCCATGTTGGATGATGAAAAAGCACTAAACCTAATTTGGGACGCAAAACATTGTCGATGTTTTAGCACATTTCACCTTTCATATGGCATACCAGAAAAAACTAAAAGTCTATGGTGAAACCCAAAAGTTACAGGCAGCAGAATAATTTTACCTACACAGAATAATAATACCTCTGAATGGATCTACCATACTAATGTGGATTTTCGAAAATCATTGGGGGCGCCCAAATCCCAAAACTGTCGACTACGACAACGTTAAGAAAACCATTATATTGTAAACACTGCACAATGCACTCCCTTAACACGCGCATTGACGGGGGTCTGAGCCACATTCACCTTGACGGGGTGGGGGGGGGGCGGGTGCCCGCCTCCCCCCTAAGATCTCGAGAATCGCGCTAGGTAGCAAAAAACGGTAAACGGCGTTGGATAGCCCATCCCCTTCTCCATCGAAAATATTTGGGCCATTTTTTGGCAGGTCACATTTAAGGTCACTAGAGGTCAAAACATGCCGTCATAGGGATAACATGTAAATTAAGTTTTTCGGCCATTTCATTTGAACAATTAACGATAGAGCAAAACGATTTGAACTATATGAATCCTCGCAGCAAACAGAATCGAATGATGTATAATTTGACCTTGCTACGTAAAATCAAGGATTTGACCTGACCTGAAGTCAGGTCAGAGTCAAACTATATAAAATGAATATCATTAGAACCGCAAAGCCAAGGCGAGTCTAATGCAGCTAAAATAAACGCTCTATCACCATCCGTTCCTAAGTTATTCAGTTAAAACCATTTTTCCCATGTTTTTCCAATGGAGAGGTCATGGCTTGTTCCTGACCTTAGGTCATCGATATAAAAATACCGAAACATGTTTCAGAGAACTCGGCGGGGCCATTATGTGATATGAGTTTCAATCGGATAAGTTCACCCTGTTCCGACTTATGCTATCTTAAACTTTTTTTTAGGTCACGTCACTTGACCTGTACTGGTGACCTGACCTGAGATGACCTTACCTTAAAATTTTGACAAAAGTTGTAAAAATGTTAAAAAAGTTGATGGTATAACAACCCAAGACCCTCAACTTATTGCAAATCACTTTAATAATTTCTTCTCCACCATCGGAAAATCTCTTGACGAGAAACTTTGCCCTTCCTCATCTGACCCAATGACTTATTTATCTCAAACATCTGGCAATGGGAACTCATTCCACTTCAACTTTGTGGGGCCTGAGATTGTTCTGAACATCATTATGGGTCTAAAAAAACTCTGGGGCTGGGTAAGATGGCATAAGCACCAAAATTCTAAAACTTATTGGACCTCTTATCTTATATTTCTTAGCATTCGTTTTCAACAAATGGTGTAATGGTGCAGCCATTAACAAATGGTGCTCAAGGTGTATACCCACAGGCTTTCAAGTCTGCCCTAGTTGTACCTATCTTTAAGTCTGGCAATAAGTCTTCTTTCAACTGCTACAGGCCCATTTCGCTGCTCCCAGTTATTTTTAAAGTATTTGAAAAAGTAATGTTCCTTCAACTTTCCCAGTTTCTGACCGATAACAACATTCTGAACCCACACCAGTTTGGCTTCCGTAAAAACCAAAGCACGTACATGCCTATCTCCCTATTCTATGACCATATAGCCTCCGCACTACATGACCACAAGGTATGTGCTGCCATCTTTCTGGACCTCTCTAAAGCGTTCGACACAGTTAACCACCAAATTCACCTGAAAAAACTTAACTTCTATGGTATAAGGGGTGGGGCACTAAATTTGCTTGAATCTTATTTGTGTGACAGGGTTCAGTCAGTCAAATTTGACAATGTTATCTCTTCCACCACTAAGCCTGTGTCTCTGGGTGTCCCACAGGGCCCAGTTCTCGACCCCCTACTGTTCCTTCTTTACATTAATGATATTCACCTCAGTTCTGAAACTCCCAGGTACCTACTCTTTGCTGATGATACAGCACTCATCTACACAGCACTCAACCTATTAGAGCTCCAGAATCTAGTTAACGCTAGTCTTCCCTCGATCAACTCCTACTTGATAACAAACAGACTAACACTGAACACATCTAAGTCAGTTTATCAGATATTCTCCAAAGACCAAAACCTTCAAAATTTCAATATTATGCTCAATGGCCACACTCTGGCCAGAAAAAAACCTGCTGCAAATATTTAGGTGTTACCTTAAGTGACAACCTAAAATGGGACACACACATCACATGCATAGAAAAAACAATATCCAGAAACATTGGACTCATAGGGAGAGCTAGATTTTACCTGGGCTCAAGGTACTTGCTTCTGCTTTACAATGTACTGGTCCTCCCCCACTTAAGATACTGTGCTGAAGTTTTTGGCTCCACATACCCTTCAAAGTTCACTAGAATCACCTCCCTACAGAAAAAGGTGGTCAGAATCATTGATAATGCTCCTTTTCTTCAGCATTCTTCTATCTTCAAAAAACACCTCATCTTGAAATTCCCATATTTGGCCAAAATCTGTCAACTGCTAGTGCTTCACAACAGATTAACAGGCCTCCTGCCCCTGCCCCTGGCTAGCAGGTTCGTAACTGTCCCCACTGCTCAAATACACTCAATCAGAAGGCGAAACCACTTCTTTGTGCCATTTGCGCCCAACCTGTACCAAAAATTCTCCCTTTTGATATCAGCCCCAATCACCTGGAACAATACTATAGCCTCGAGAATCAGGCGCATTGAGGATGTACCCATATCAAAAAAATTATTCCTAAAAGTGGCAAAAAAGATATTTTTGTATCAGTATTAGTACACCAACCTCTCTTAGTTGCCTTATTTAGTCACATGTTGCTGTATCTAGGCTTTTCTTCTCTTCTCTCTGTGGTCATACGGACCAACCACTCCTAGTGGACCAATCACTGAAAGCCCTCTTTATTTTTTTCATATACTGCCACCAAATCATGTGATTAATTTCCCGCTTAAATAGGACCCCCGTGGGCCCCCGCAGCTGGACACTCGTGTGGATGTTATCATAAAATTTTCAGTAGCTTCCTCCAAATTTCAAACTCACAGTGGGCTAAGCAGGTAACAGTCACCATTGCATCTAGTCGTTATACTTAATCTTTCACCAACGGAATTTACTACAACCTAACGGAGCGATGAGACCGCGACCGAGCTATGCTCAGGGTCAACTTGCTAATATCCAGTCCCTCAGTTTCCGTCTAACATCGTTGTCAACTCTCATAAGCCCCAATTAATCAGCCATACGCAGCTGGAGACACGCCCCTCCTTCTCCCTCACGTCTAATCTATAATGTCGACTGTCCCAGGAATCCGATGTCTCCTGGTGTCTTCGCCTTTTTTATAAAAATCAAAAATGATGAGGGAAAAGGTATGCCAAATATGGCGGCGCTACGCGCCGCCGTTTTTATGCTGTCCCAGAAAAACCCGAGGGTACCCTCCCCTCGTCAATGCGCTTGTTAAACACATGAAACTATGATGCACTACCTAATATGAAAAATACGCGGCCGCTATAAACTCCACTTCTAGAGACAGGTTAGGAGATTGTCAATATCCAGCCCCGTAGGTAATTTCAAAGTTTCATTTGGCTTAGCACTGAGCACATTATCAGGGTAAAATGATAACATTTATGGAGCACTTAATAAAAACAAATACAACGCCTCATATATCGGTCATTCCAGGACAAATCATCCCGGTGGGCACCAAAAAGTTCGCCATGACCACTTAGATTTCCACCAAAATTTTGTACCCAAGGTGCCCTATACAAAATAGAAATGGTAATGAAAAGGTATGGTACAAAATAAAATGGTATAGTATAGTTTAAAATTAAAGTGAGGGGACATTCTTCTTCCCCAAAGTGACACAGCAGTGGCGGCAAAGTGACATCGGTTCCATGACAGGAAAATGTACCATATAAGGCGTATTACAACGGAGCTGCAGTTTCATATATCCCGCTACGTTCTACAACTGCCATGAAATTAGGTCCTGGACACTAAATCGAGACGGTTTTTGCTCCCAATTGGACACAATTTGGTTGTCCTGTTGTGATTGACACTCAAGTGCCATAGCCAGGATTCCCGGTATAAGGCCTGGTGTGGGAGGGGGGGTGGATTTTCGGTGAAGATATGGCTCCTTTCTGAAATAAAACTAAGCACCGTCTAAAACCAACACTTATCAATGTTAGACACCTTGTGTTCAAACCTTTGGTACTATCAAAATTTGGAGCTGTGGTTCAATTTATCTGGCATAGTGAACCAATCTGATGGAAGTTGAGGGAAGTTTTCCTCTGCCCCCCCCCCACCCGCTGTTGACGCTTATGCACTTTCCTGGGCATACGGGTCTCTGAATAGCTACATATGTGACTAATTTAACAGTTCAAAGAAGCAGGAACGCTGCACCGCCCTTCCGGCCGTGAGCTAGCCCGAAACGAGTCGGGGAACGCCCGGCGAGCAATGGTGTCGATGGTGCGATAAGGGGTGCAGCTGGGGACTTTAGCTCGACGTATAGCCCTTTATAGATACAACAAGTACAATCATAAAGCACTGGTGTGATATGTTTATATATAAATAACACCGAAATGTTTCTGACTTTTTACCAGTTTAAAACTTAAGACAAGTTTTCCAAACTCTTGTTACCAGAAAAATATCAATTTGTTTTTGGCTATAAATAAAAACATGTCGTAGTTCACGTTTTTCATTGCTTACAACTGTTTCAGTTATGTAGCCCCCCTAAAAACCTTCTGAAAAACGCTTTCGAGCCAATATATCTCTTCACGCGGGAAATATTTACTAAGGCAAATACCATCACATTTATAATCGAATCAGCAAGCCACGCCGAATGGTGCATAATATGGATATTCTAGGTCAAATCGTAGACTTGACCTAACGTAGCACCAATTCAAGACCAAATTGTATCGAAACACTTATTAGACCGCAAGATGAAGCAAACCTAATGACTTAAAATGATACTGTTGTTCGACATAAGTTATTGAGCTTAAACCCCGACAAAGCTATTGAACTTAAACCCCGACAAAGTTATTGAGCTTCAACCATTCAACCTATGCATTTCCAATGGAGTCATGGCTCATACCTAACCTTAGGTAATCAATATCGAAAAGCCCGATAGAAGCTTGGCATTACCCGGTGGGCCATTATGTGGTATGAATTTGAGATGACCGATAGATTAGCCCTGTTCCCAGCTATGTTAAACTGTTTTGAGGTAGGTCACTCGACCTGCACTGGTCATGACTTGAACCAATCATTCTGACAGATTGGAAAAAGGATCCGGGAAAAGGTATATCAAGTGCAGCAGTGCTGTGCGGTGCTGTTTTCGGCCCATCTGAAAAAATGAGGGGGGGCGGGAATCCACCCTCCCCGTCAATGCCCGTGCTATCATTAATACAGTGAGTCAACAGCACAATTAGAAGAAATATTTTGGCCTGATGGACGGGATCATTGCTAAAGTCTCCTAAGTGCACATAACAAGTATTAAACAGAGCTGTATTCAACAAAGAAACCGAAATACTTTGGCGGAATACCGAAAGTTGTCAACTACACCACCATTGTGCCTTTGGCAACTCTCAGCGTGGGCAGTGTGCTGGCCTTCGTGGGATGATTTGCACAGACCAGTGATGAAGAGGCTACGTAGAAATACCACAATGCTAAATTGTTCAAACTACACTTGCAACGAGCAGACCAGCACGCGGCCTCTTTTTTTTGAGTGGCTTCAAAGACTGAGTAATCTATAAATTCTGGTCCGGTGTTACAATTCCACAAGCTTTAGTTAATACAAGACTTTAACCCTCACCCTTACAGGGGGATGCAACTTCCCTCCCCCTTAAGGTTTTTCAAGAATTGAAAGAAATCTTAATAATTTAGTCTTGCAATTTCTTATAGCCTCTGGAGCATTCATCGCACATTTTATCAACAAAAATTGTTTCTTCCTTTCAAGGTCACTGAGCCATGACCTCAGGACTGCAGGTATGTTGGGGCCATTTGGGTGTCTGTACCCGTTTTTTCCGCCATATTTTTATTGGTTTTCCATAAGACATATACATATCCATACTTGCACCTACACATGCATACACTCAATCCATGGGTGGACACTTTCGATCCATATAATATATATATATATACAATTCGTATTGATAATATGGATATCCAAATTAAGAGGTGGACAAGGGACAGTTAATGTAAAGACCCTGTCTTCGTTCCCTGTCGCCAATTAACATATGACATATTTGCGAAGGACCGAATAGATTATAGTACACATACTCACCACCATCATTTCAACTGAAAGCACACCCATAACACACAGACTCACACAACACTCACAGCACCAGGACTCTTGTACGAGTCACGCCACCAGGATTGTCATCGTAATCAGTATCAATATTCTCAGCATACTCCGATGGACTGTGAGGCACGTAACTCCACGGACATGGTTCACCAAGCTTCTCTTGGATTCAATTCCATAAAAGACAGTCATCGTGCACGCTAGCACAATGTGAAGACCTAATTTATAGGGTAGAAAGGGGACAAGTACAGTTTCTAGCAGGCAAGGGGACAGATATCGATAAAAAATATACATATGATATATATATATATATTTTGATCTAGGGATGTCCTCAATCATAGGTATTCTCTGGGCTATGATATGATTCCAAGTTTTAGTGCAGGTAATGGAGAAAACAAATGATCTATATACGGTAGTAGCTAGCGGTTCATTGAAGTATATTATTTCCCTAGAGTTTCTTATTGATTGGTGTAAATGGAAGTATCTTGCATAGCTTGTGGGAAGTTGATTGTTAAGGAAGTTATGCAATATTAATAATTTCTGCTGTTTGATAATATCATGAAATTTCAGAAGTCTGTACTCAGCAAAAAGAGGAGATGATGATGCCCTGTGATGAACTCTAGCAATTATTCTAATTATTCTTTTTTGAAGGTTCACAAGTTTAATGAGGTTACTATTGAAGTTTGAGGCCCATATAAACCCACAGCACCCAAGGTAGGGGCAAATAAGGGAGTTATATAACCATCAGCATTGTTTTTTCTTCCGAGCATATATTTTGCTCGGGCAATAACTCCTATGTTCCTGCGGACTGTGTTGGTTACTCCAGAGATGTGTTTTTTAAACTTTAGGTTTTCTTCTAAAATCACTCCTAGATATTTAACGGCAATGGACCGTTGAACAGGCTGCGAATTTAGCTGGGTATCTATGTCAGGCTTTTTATTGGTCATTGAGTAAATCTGGTAGAATGTTTTACTTACATTTAGAGTGAGTCTGTTCGTACATAGCCAATTATACATGTCGATTGTTGCTTGGTTTATTTTGTCTTGTGCAACGTCAAGGAGACAGTCGAAGAAAATGGCAGTATCATCTGCAAAGAGATAGTAAGTGGGAATATTAGAAGCTTTGTAGATATCGTTGATATAAATTGTAAATAATATAGGTCCAAGTATTGATCCCTGAGGGACCCCTATTGAGACTGTTCGAGGATTCGATTTCGTATTTCCGATTTTGGTGACTTGCACTCTATCAGAGAGGTAAGATTCAAATATTTTCAAGGCATTTCCTCTTATGCCGTATACTTTCATTTTATTTATCAGGATTGAGTGGTTAACAGTATCAAAGGCCTTTTTGAGGTCCACAAAAATTCCAACTGATAGTTTCTTTTTGTTAGGGTTGAGGTGATATTTTCATGAATCATCGAAACTGGCATGTAAGTTGAATGACATTTTCGAAAACCGAACTGGTGGTCATAAATGACATTATTTTCATTCAGAAAATCAACTAGTTGGTTGCATACGATACGTTCCAGTGCTTTAGACAGTACAGGTAGCATTGAGATTGGCCTGTAATTTGTGAACAATCTTTTGCATCCAGATTTGAAAACTGGTGCTATCTGTGCAATCTTAAAGCATGCAGGAAATGTATGTTTCTGTAAGCAAATGTTAAAGAGGTGAGTAATTTCATTTATAATGTAAGGAGTAATTTTTTCAGAACTCTTCCATTGATATTGTCATGGCCAGCTCCAGTATTGTTCATCTCTTCGATAACCCTGTCGACATACGCTGTGCTGATTGTTGGAAGCTGCATCAGATTATCAACGTGTGGATCGTTAAGGTAATTTAGTGGATCGATGTTTGATGCGGGTAGTACTTGCTCTAATTCGGTTCCTATAGTGGAGAAAAATTCATTAAATTTATTTGCAATATCCTCGGTGTCGTTTGTTTCGTTGGCACCGAGTTGAAACGATCCAGGAAGCGATGCCGCATTTTTACTGTCTCTATGTGTTATTTCATTAATAGTTTTCCAAAGTTTTCTCGGGTTATCTTTCTGCTCCTGTATCAGATTTTTGTAATATCTGATAGTATCCAAGTGCTTGTTTTAGGACAGAATTTAGACGATTTCTATACATAGTATATGTAACTCTATTTGAGGGCGTTCGGTTTTTAAGTACTTCTTTTGGAGTTTATTCTCCTTATTAATACAACGGACCATCACTTGAGTCACCCAGGGTTGAACTGGCTCGGTTTTCCTTTTTCTGCCAGTTCTCGAGAGGTTATTCATTTCTGTTTGAATTGTAGATACAATTATTTCCGCCTAGGTATCCGGGTCATTATTATCTGGGAAAGTATCTAGCTTATTTTTACTATTTTGACCAAGTTCTTCTACCCGATTCATGTCAAAATAAGCCCTTGGGGTTTCAGATGAATGAACATGTTTCCGAGTACTGAAGGGCAAGGAGAGGAAGACGGGTAAATGGTTCACTTGTATCATCAATAATTATTCCGGAATGCATTGGCGGTTGGAAAAAATCGTATATATGTTGTCGATAAGAGTGGCAGAATTTGCCGTAACACGGGTGGGGAGACTTGCTGTGGGGAGGAGACCACCTGAGGCCATGCATGCCAGAAGTTTATGTGGAGCCTCTTGATGGTTAATGTGCAGCAGATCAATATTAAGGTCGCCAGAAATTATACATCTTTTGTTTTGATGAGAAATCTTGGACACAGTATCGTCCAAATATTCAAAAAGTATGTTTGAGTCAAAGGATGGAGATCTGTATATTGTGCCGACAATGATATTAGCTTTGTTTTTGGGGGTTATCTCAATGAAGACAGATTGCAGTTCGGGTGTTTTCTTGGAAAGATCTGGTCTGGGTTTGAATATTACGCTATTTTTCACGTAGACTGCTGCACCCTTGCCCCTGATATGAGATTCAAGACAGTGGTTAATAAAACTATGACCTAGAATTTCGTAGCCAGAGTTGAGGTGTTCATCCAACCACGTTTCAGAGATACAGATGATGTCATATTTAGATTTTGATCTATCTAACAAGGACCTGACATCTTCGAAGTGCTTTGGTAAAGATCTTATATTCATATGCAAAATTGTAAGAGAGTTATGGTCATTAGATATAAGTTTTGAAGCTGCATTATAGTATTTGCAGTTATTTAATATGTCGTGTGAATCATCGGGCGAAGCATCCTCATTTAGGTTTAAGCTATTAGAATCCAAGTTAAGTCTTAGCTGAGAATAAGCATGATTAAACATGGATGTATCCAAACTACTCTGGGCTGTCATTCACGCCAGTATTCCCACACCTGTTTGAAATAAAAAAAAGAATAAAAGAAAAGGAAAACTGAGTTTTCCTTCTACAGATGGAACTAATCTGATGAACTTTCACAATTGGAAACCCATGTCTAAGGCTGGAGACATCAACAAAGGAAACAGAATGCGTTTATAGGGGGGGGGGTAAATATAAGAAGTTTAAAAAAGCAGGGACTATTGCTGTAACACCGGTATGGGGCATCGGGGCACATTGGTACTTATCAAATTCGTTTAGGGATAGTTTCCTCTGCAGGGCTGGTAGGGACTTCGGGCTCAACCCTAGTTTCATCTCCACTCACGGAGCTGGATTCAGAGCTGGCCTCGAAAAATCTCGTTTCTCTTGCCAGGACTCCACCAGGGTCATTGGTTCTATATCCTAAGTGTCCAGTCCGATGCCCAGATTGTATTGAACCCAGGCTTGGAGACCCCCCCCGCAGACACAACAGGGCCCGTGGAGGAGCTTCCAGGTCTTTCCCGCTGTTGAGTCCTAATTGATAGACTGGGGTTAGGGCATGCCCTATACCTGTTCGGCGGGGGATTACTCTGCCTGCGAGAGGGTCTCTTCTGTTTTTGGGCCTGAGTCCAGCCCCCTTCATTTGAGTCTTTGGGTTGGGTATGTCCTGGTCTTTTGTCGTTTGGATGAGTCACCCTTTCTGCACGGCAGATTTGAGTGATCATTTCCTCCGTGGTGCCCACTCCCACCTGAACTGGTCTGTCATCCTCCCTTACTTTGAGGAAGATATCACCTCTGAATGTAAAATAAGAGTAAAATGGACGAGAGTCATTGTTTCGCATACGTTTCAGCATATCGATCACCTCCCTCCTTTCCCTCGTAAGACTTTCAAAGACTAAGAGGCCCCTCTTCAATGGTTTAGTACGCTGGGAGTAAATGCGCATTCTAATGTCTAGGTCATGGAGTCGTAGGAGAATAGAGCCCCTAGACTGCAAGCGATGGCATACTGCCATTGCATCTCTATTCGGGCTTATACCTAGGTATTCCTGGAGCAAACCCTGGGTGATTTTGCGGATATCCTCCCCATTTGAGAAAGACGGAACCACTTTCCCAGTAATCACCAGCGTAAATTTCCTAGTGTATTGCTCCAGTTCTTCTAGTCTTTTTCTGTGGCCACCTCCTTCTGTACCAGTCTTTCATTTTCCGCTAGAACAGACTCGAGCTTTCTCTCAACATGAATATGCCCTGCCACAGCTTCTTCATGAAGGAAGTGGAGGGACTGGAGCTCATTGGAGAGTTGGGCCACTGTTTGTTGTAGGGTACTAATCTTCCCTTCCAGGGTAGCCTGCTGAATGCGTAGTTCATTTATGCTTTCCTTATTATTGTCTTTCGGAGGCATTCTATCTCTAAATTCCTCGGCACATGAATGTACATTATAATGCAGTGTATAGGCAGGAAAGGCAATTATTGATAAGACTGACAAAAAGTCATTACATCTGAAACAATTTTAATTTCATCAATGGCAAGAAACCTACTAGACATGGGTCCCCACTAAGTTAAAAGTTCATTGGAGGGTCCGTATCCCCAATCAGAATTTTTGGCATAATTGTGGTTATGATTTAGCGTAACCGTGGGAGCTAACTGAAGATGGGCTGGGAAAACGTAATTCTGAAAAAAATAGGATAGGGTAAGGGCTTTAGATTGAAATACGTTCTGGACTAAAGCAAAGCTAGACAGCACAGGACAGATCACAGACCTCCGACTGAACAGTCATGAACCTAGACCCAACTCAGAAACTTTCACAGCATAGGATTGTAACATTTACATCATAACCACTTTTCAGCACTCGGGTCATCGGCGGGGGAGCAATCATCGGCGGGGAGCAGTGTCGACACCTTGTACGGTTCAAGAAGATGATATGCAATCCCATGCAAATATTTTGATGCTTCCTATTTACACGGGTATACACTCTAATAATGTCAGAAGACAATACATACTTTAAAGTTCTTAAAATATCAAACTGACAGGTTTTAGTAATAACTACCAAAAGTTCATCAAGGTTAAGCTGTATGGTCTGAGTTTAGACAGGTAATCAAAACAAAGCCAGCACAATTGGGATCGAGGGTACATCTTTAACACCTTCCATTCTAGTACACATTTTCCTTTATGACTTCTTTCATCTTCCTAGGTGTCTTCACAATACAAGACTGGTAAGTACGAACAGAAACGGTTTTCCATGTGGTGCTGAGCTGAGAATACCTGGTTCTTGTAGTTATTTACTTTGAAGCTTCACTTGTGGTTATTTACAGTGTAGCCTTGCTGAACTGAATCTTACAGCAGATGCTTCCCTTCAAAGTCACGTGCTCTTCGAAAAATTCTAGCCTCCTGGCTAAAGTTTCATGAGATGGAGAAGCTATCAAATATTAGATCATTATTAAAACATTAACTTATGCTTGTACTTCTCAACCACGACTATGTCTAAAGAAGATTATAGCAGGGACGGCATTGGTGCTATTCAACATCTTGACTTGGCCAGTAGCCGAAGAAATTACACATAGTATTACGTGCGCCAAAATGGGATCACTTACCGAATTTCTTCCTATTTATCTTCTAGACACAACAATACATCAGAGAAAAGGATGAAAATATCTTCTTTGCGACTTCATAGGCTGCTTCAGTCGAATCTACGATGTTTGATCGTCAGAGCTTGGTGATCTGAGGAGGAGCACTTCACTCCAAATTTCACCCTAGCATCCACCATGAATCATTACCGAGTGAAGTATCATATCTTTCTCAGTTTAAGGCAGGCAATCATTATGCAGTATTGCTTTTCAAATTGTTCTCCGTGAATAAAGGGAAGGAATATCGAACTTCCACGGAGAGGTCACCAGAAGGTCAACCCCAAGGTCTGCAAGTGGCGCAGAAGAGTCAAATCCGCATTCTTCCAGACAGGCTTAGGTATGCCATACCCTACTTAAGAAGTGAAGAAGGGTTCAGATTTCTTCTTTTGAATACTTATAGTGCAGAAAACACGCACCTTTATGGATAAAATGGTAATAAATATTCCTAAAATGGGTTAAGATACGGAGCAACAAAACCCTGCTGTTTCTGCAGCCACAGCACGTGACAAAAAAGTTTTCACGTGAATGCTCCAGATTCTGATCATTCTTTCCAGCAATTGTTCATGAACTGGCCCAGAATATTTTCTTCCAAGCTTTGAGGACCACTTTTATCAGGCAAGACTTTTCATGGCCTTTTTTAACCGTCACTGACCTTGATTTGACCTCGCGTGACTTCAGCGATAACTCTGCGTCGAATAACGACTACAGATGCGTGTTTCAAGCCTGTGTTTCTAAATGATATGGATACCGAATTAGCTTATTTGCGTCCGATACGGACTTGACCTTTTTCGACCTGTGACCTTATTTGACATTGAAAGGGTGTAAGTGTTTGCTGATGATACAAATATGTTTCTCTCTAGTGTAGATTTAAAAAATAACTTCTTAACAAAGAACTTAACGTTGAGTCTGTGTGTATGAACGAGTGTGTCTAATTTGGTGTGCAGGTGTGTGTTTCTTTTGTGCGCATGAAAATCAGCGTGAACGAATGCTTGTGTGTTATGGATGGAGAATTGGATTGGAGAAATATGGAGGGAGAATTTGTGAGGATGGCGCTCTTGTGACTCCCTTCCACAGCAGGACCTGTAGTGGTCGAGAGCCCGGGGCTTCGGGGGGACACGCTATGCTCTTTTGTTTCGAATTGGACAACATCGCAGACCTGAAGATATTTTGAGAACACAAACAAGCGTTAAATTAAGATCATTATACTCTATTCCTGATATTGCCTAATATATCGATCCATTTAAATTATACCAAGAAACCATCAGAAATGGATTGCATATAGACCGTTATCTACAATTGGCCGGTGACAAGATGTTGAGTTGCCGTCGGCTGTGCGATGTGTCGCCCCCGTGCTGCGGGATGTTGCGCTCGCGCGCCCCACAAGCAGCAACTATCACAGAAATTCGCGCCTGCTGGCGCCGCACGTACAAAAACCGCGCCTGACTTCAGCGGGCCGGAGATGGTTCCGGTGATTTCAAGGACATTTCGCTGTCGGGCATTAGCGACCCGCCGGTGTGCTGTTCGGTGG
Organism: Lepas anatifera; assembly: GCA_034440635.1. NCBI lineage: Eukaryota > Metazoa > Arthropoda > Thecostraca > Lepadidae > Lepas > Lepas anatifera. The sequence goes on from JAOTON010001267.1 coordinate 51,900, forward strand.
AAGAAACGCTGCGACTCTCCGCGCGTTTCAGAACACGCACGTGCGCGAGGGCGGGGTGTCCCGGCAGCTGGCAACCGGGCGGTGCCGCACAAACCCAGTCCCAAGGAGTCGCGCAATTTGTGTTTACAGAAGTCCGAGTGATGGTGTTTCGTTGGCACTTATTCCGTGGCTGGCCGTTCCGAGACGCCGTTGGGGAGGTATTGCTAGTCCTCTCACCGGAGCGTGTTCCGAAGGGACCTGGGAAGCGATCATGCTAGATTTAAGATGGTGTAATTTCTTTTACTTTTCTGTGGTGCAGTTATTTTACGTTTTCCTATCAGAAAGTAGCATGCTGATTTGCAATTATACCGCCGATTGGCAATAGGTTGGAAATCGGTGGGTCATGTTCTACAACCAGACTAAAGGTGGCATCGACACCATCGGCCAAATGCTGGATGCATACACCTGCAGGATCCTGACCACAAGCTGGCCATTCGCTAGGTGCCTGCTGCTGCTGGATGAGGTGGAAGAGGCGTCGGAGTGTCACTTATCGGTTTTCATACTACATATGGGTCACCAAAATGTTAAGACTTGGCACCAAAAATGGGTTATTTGTCCGACACTATGAATGCTTCTGAGTCTTAAAAGTGTGTCGACGGACCGAGCGTCAAATTTTGCATATTAGCGCCTGTACAGTTGCGCACATTTTTGCCAGAGTGTTTCTTAGTCATCCCCACGCGAGGGTTTCACCGATATACGAGAGCGAGAATTCCGTGCTCTAAAACTTGGATTAAGTGTCAATGGAGCGAATAGGAAAAAAGCATGGGCATGGGCACCGCGTTAACACGCGCATTGACGGTGGTCTGAGCCACCTTCGCATTGACGGGGGGCGGGTACCCGCCCCCTAAGATCTCGAGAACCACGGTAGGTAGCGAAAAACGGTAAACGGCGTTGGGCTGCCCATCCACTTCTCCATCGAAAACATTTCGACCATTTTTTTGTCAGGTCACATTTAAGGTCACGAGAGGTCAAAACATGCCCGTCATAGGGATAACATGTAAAATTCAGTTTTTCGGGCATTACATCTGAACAAGTAAAGATAGAGCAAAACGACTTGAACTACATGAATCCTCTTAGCAAGCCGAATCGAATGATATATAATTTCACCTTGCTAGGTCAAATCAAGGATTTGACCTGACCTGAGGTCAGGTCAGGGTCAAATTATATAAAATGCATATCATTAGAACCGCAAAGCCCAGGCGAGTCTAATACAGCTAAAATAAATGCTCTATCACCATCCGTTACTGAGTTATTCCGTAAAAAACATTTTTCCCATGTATTTCCAATGGAGAGGTCATGCCTCGTACCTGACCTTAGGTCATCGATATCAAAAATACCGGAACATATGTTAGAGAACTCGGTGGGGCCATTATGTGATATGAGGTTCAATCGGATAAGTTCACCCAAGTTCACCCTGCTCCGACTTATGCTATCTTAAACTTTTTTGAGGTCGCGTCACTTGACCTGTACTAATGACCTGACCTGAGATGACCTACCCTTAAAATTTTCACAGAAGTTGTAAAAATGATGAGGGAAAAGGTATACCAAGTACGGCGGCGCTACGCGCCGCCGTTTTTCTATTGTCTCCGAAAAACCCGAGGGGGAGCGGGTACCCGCCCCCCCGTCAATGCGCGTGTTAAGATACTCACATCTGATGACTGAGTGGGCGGGGCATAACTTGACTTTCGAAAACTGTTAGAGTTGACGCGATCATTGGCAGTGCACCCGTGATAGTAGCAGTGCTAAATAAAAATGATTTATTTATACATAAGAGGAACAGAATATAGTGGTAGGATTTTTTTCTTTTGTGAGCGATAAACATTTATTAGATGGACTGGATGCAAACATTTTGCTCCTTCCCCAGAATCACCCTTCCGGAAGCAGCACGCCCACGCCCATTACTGTCCAGACAATCTACAGAGCAATCTGGACAACCCCTTTACTTCGCTGGGGCTTATCAATTCCGCGACTCGTTTCCCGGCACTGCAGGAATGGTGCATATTCAGCCAATGGTGGATCCAGCCTAGCGCTCAGGGGAGGCCTAGCCAGTTTTGTATCATTATTAGACGACGGACTACCCCAAACTTTTACAGGATTTTAGCCTTGCCTCACTATGCAAGTGTTTGTTTTTACCGAGTTTTGGGGTTCAAGCTGATAGCCCTGGCTGAGCCTTCGGGACAATCGTACTCCATCCCTACTCTCTGAATCCGCCGACGAACTGTGCGAGACTGGACGCTGAAATCTTGCAAGCAGAATCATTGTCACACGATAGTCTTATGGAAAGCAATTTCCCGTCGGGAAACCAACATTTTTGGTGATATTTCCAAAGTCATCACCAGTGGACATACATACCAAAGGCCAAAAAGTTAGCATATTCTCCAAAAACCTGACACAGCACATTAAAATATCAGTTTTCATTCCTCTTCCAGCTTCTTATGAACAGGCGTAGCTTGACCATAAAAACAACCAATCCCAAATTGAAAATGGGGCTCGAGAGAATACAGTTCTAAATCGTTGATCAAACATGTAATTCCTCCCAGTCGTAAATTCACTGCAGGAGACTGTCACCGGGCCAGGAACGCTGCCATTTATAATCACGATTGATACCCGGCGCAGTTCGGCCAATCCAGATCGCAGTGAGGCAGTACAGAGTGCTGCTGCCGAGCGGCAGAGATGGCAGCACCGTCGGACCCGCGTCTGGTGGCCTGGCGCCGGCGGGACCGACCCCCTCCCCCTCAGTCCAGCGGCGTGGTGCAGACATCCTCAGCATCATATCGACCGGCGACTGCCCCAGTCAGGCCAACAAGTGGGCCGGTGGTCTGTGGCACATGCACGCGCCAATGCCACTGCTTTTCCGAGCAGACTCCCTACTGTGAAGAGCTAACTAGAAAATACTCGCGCGGGTACGGGTGATTAGTCCCCACTCGCGCAGGTTTTGTAAAAAGTCGCGTGATGGGGGGTTGAGAAAGTAAAGCTTTGTGATGCCCCAGTAGAGCCAAATTAAGATGAAATAATGCCATTCGATTCTATAAAATACGAAAAAAACAAGGCCAAAAGAAACCCCATGGAATGAAATGAAGTAAAATGATCAACGAAAGAAAATTATGGCACCCGATATCTTTCAAATCCGGTCGAATAAAGTCAACTTAGTGAAGCCTGCATTACTGCACCGAATTAGGACGACTCGCACGTACCTTTGTAACTGCACCTTTCCAAGAACTGTACACACTCGACCTGGAGCAGAGACTTTTGTGGTTCCAGTTTTCCACAGCTTACCTGTGGCTGATGCCGGAGGAGAACGGGCAATAAAAACTCCCTCTTACAGGAACCTTGAAATAGTACCGCCTGTTTCCGGTTAAAACAAACACATTCGACAGATTGAACTTTAAAAATAAATAGCTGCTAGTAGGATCACCTCAATTTTTTCATTAACTCACGATTTTCACAAACCAGCCGGGCGTAAAAAGTGTATTCGATGCGATTGGGGCTCTCCTGGTTCTTGAACAAACACCATTTGGCGCTTTCTCAGCATCGATGTTAACCTCAACTGCAGCCTTTTATTCAGTCAGATAAAGTAGTCCACGGAGTTATGGACGGGAGCGTCCAGTCAAGCGCATCCTTACGAGCAAAGTCGGGGACAACAGGCATTAGGTTAATGGAAAGACTCGGTTTCGCAGAGGGAAGTGCGCTGGCCACACACACTGTGTTGTTTTCATCGACTGGCGCCGCATTGTTTCCTTCGGACAGGGGAGCTAACTGTCGGCTAAGCGAGGCAACTAGCGCTTAACATTTCCATTTTCATTACATTATGATTCATTAAATTAACATTTTCCCATTGCATCTGGCTAAAGATCAATGACATGTACGATGAAATAATGTTCGGAATTAGTTTGTAATGAAACTTGCTTTTAACAAAGTAACAAAGTAACAAAGTAATCGGACGGGGGCAGGGGGCGTATCCCTCTTTGCGTATACCTTGGGGATGCGTCCTTTTGTTCTTGGAAGTCATTCTTTAAAGGGAGATACGCGAAAAAAATTTATTGGCTATATGAAAAGGTTACAAAAAGTTGTTTCAGAAGTCCCATTCTCATTTTTGCGAATTCGGCCTGCAAATGCCTTAAAATCGCTCTCAAAGTCAACATTTCTAGACGACTTTACCGGTACACCTCATATCGATGTAAATGACGGACACACGGCTAAGGCTATCAATTTCTCTAAGAATTAGGTCATATCTATCCTAAATAGTGATGTAGAACTTTGGACTTCTACAGAAAAAAATTACTTTAGAAAAACAACATTCCAAAACTCTTTTGAAACAGAAATATACGGCTTAAAAGAAATCACAATTAACCAATCAGAAGCCTAGGAATTCTCAAACCGGGGTCACGTGACCTATCTGACGCAAAAGTTTCGTCATCCTGGGGCTGAAGCAGAAAATGACTCAAAACCCGCGGTACGAAACCGCTTAAGACTTGAGTAATTATGTTTTTTTCCGTTTCTAGGGCAAACTAATTCATTTTGTAATTTTTAAAAGCTTTTTAAAATTAATTCAAATACAAATACAGGAGAACAGACATTTGTATTATAAAAAAACATTACTTTTCAACTTTAAATAGTTTTCGAAAAGTAAGTGATGGGTATGGGCATGGGTAAGTGATGGGCATTTTATTGAAACTGTTAACCTATTTCGATAATAAGTGAGTGGCCTCCCAAAATTTTGCCGAAGATACAAAAATAATTGATAGTTTCGTTATCAGGATTTTTCAAATAGCAAGAAACCACAATAATAATTTTTCGCGTATCTCCCTTTAATACCTACTTATTTACTAACTTAATCGTAACCTAACACTCAGACATTTGTTGTAAAGATGATCTAGAATTTGTGCAAAACACCGCCCGTTCCTAATTAGCTGTTTCCTTTCTTTGTACTGCGTTGCTCTGTAATCAACAAAGGTATTAGGTACCATACGTGTAATTGGGGTGTAACATGCATTTACTATATGGGGAGGGAACTCTGACAAGCTAATCCTTTCTGTTTCTTCCCTACTAGAACTTCTATCTTATACCATAAAAAATATCAGGTGACCTAAATGCGACGCTTCTAGCAGCGTAATAAAACTTACCAAACAAGAATTGGAAGTTACCGTTGGTCCGTTTCAAACGTTCCGTTCCTACACATCCAGACATGCAATTACTACGTGTACATATATTGTTTGTTTACTACCAGCCGCTGTCCGACAGGGTGCGGGTCTCGCCAGCATGGTCGGCAAAATGACCTATGGAAAGCGACAGTGGGAGCACCTCGACGCTGATATGCGACAGCTGATTCCAACCTTCCACAATGTGGTGGAAGGACTCGTCACAGCGATCGATGACGACACCGAGGCCTTCAACGACTACATGGTAAGACCGAAGATTGCCCCGGTTGTCGCTGAGCATTCACAATGAGGGATAATCCCCCTCCAAAATACTGACCACGTGTTCGCTGCATTTAAGCAGGAGAAACATTAAAAAATTTTGCATTGACTTCTTAATTGTTCCAAGGCAATTTCAGATGTTTCAGATTTGTCCATTGTCCCTGTGGATATTGTGTCTGAGGAATATTTTGCACCCAGTTAATATGTAGGCCTGGGTTACAGTGTGGGTGGTTGCGGTAAGATTCCAGCGGATGAGTCTGAAAGACCTCCGCCACGTCCGCGTCCAACCGCTACAAAGCACACTGAATACAAACTATCTAGTTACGTTTGAAAACGCCGGCAGGATCAACCGAACGACAAGATGGCCTACATTCAACATAGAGCCTGTCTGCTTGTATCTCTGCGCTAGCAAACAGAAAATCGTCGAGTAGTTTGGTCAGGATGTTCCGTCGTTCGTTAAGATGTAACGTCGCCAAAATGTACTCCCTTTAATCTCCTACGGAGTTAAGTAAAGATAGCACTTCTTACCATTTTAACTCGTTGCTGGATATTTCCACTTGCTCCTCTGGTCTAACTTTGTGCTGGATGGAGATATAAACCCAGGAACCTGTAGAAAAACGGCTGTCCTTCAAAAGCAAAAACTTATGTCGCATGCCTTTGTTGCGATTTGAACAACACGGTCGCAGCAAAGATCACAGCATTCTAACGTATTCCGGCACGCAGGCAGTATTTCGCATCAACAAATGTCTCCATTTCAAAGTTTATGACAGAACACAGACCAAGAAGCAACTATCACGCCGATGCGCTCAGTCGGAAGGCTGGTAAAACATGCTGTTCCGCCATACCCAACCTGTGAACATACTGTCCCGCAGTGCCAGACTGACCGGTAGGCTATCCCGAAGTACACCGATGATGTGATACTTGTAGGGAATGTGGCACCCTGGTCGAATCCCGGAATTTAGTGTTATTAGGGGTATTTTTAGCCGAAAATCATGGAAATGTGCATAATTTTTCTAAAAAAATTAGAATCAACTCAATATTTTTACATTTAAAATGCTCCTCTATGGTAAGAAATAAACATCTGCCTGTCCATGACGTCATGATCTGGCCGCACTACTACCATATTCAATAGGCTTCAATAGGCTGACTTCTCACCGTGACGTCAGCATGACGTCACGCTAACAGCTGGCAACTGTGGCCGGCTCCTTGGGTACATTTTGGGTACATTTCAGGTAGGTTTTTAGCTTTTCCAGGGGCGTAGCCAGCATTTCGCTCAGGGGGGGGCGACGCCCCACAAAGGCCCCTTGCGACAGCGCCAAAAGGGCCCTCATGGGTGATAAGGGCCCTGCTTGCTACAGAATAGAGTACTGAAGAGGGCTTAAGAGGGCCCTGTCTGGTATGAAATTTCAAATTTGGCCACTAAGCATAGTGCGGGTGAGCAACGCTTCGCCCGACCCATGTACTCAGGGGGCCCTTTGGGTCCTCAGGGGGCGGCTGTCCCTGCCACTCCCCCCTGACTACGCCCCTGAGCGTTTCTCTACGGAAATTTAGAGTTCCAAGACAAATGATAAGTACCTGGGTTTCCGGCATGCTTTACAACTTGGCTATATCAGTTAAAATAAAGGTGCCGCGTTCCCTTTAAGGACTTTTCATAAGGCGTTCTGTGCGGACACCTTTGCTCGCCTCTAAAGTCCGACGATGTGATACACCGATGGAATCTGTCGGTCCGTGTTATACCGACCGCGACGCGTGAGACGTCTAACGGGAGCGAAGCCAGGCTGCGGCCCCAGCTGAATTCCACACGAGGACAAGAACAGGTTTACCATAACCGTCGGGGTTTAATGACGCACACCAAACGCCAATGTTGCATGGCCTAGCCAACCAACTCCATCCAGTTGGGTGGGTTTCTCGGGCAAGCATAGGCAAAGGCGTCGAAAACGGGAGGAACGGGGACACTTCTTCCAAACCAGCGACCTGGGCGATTTAGGACAAATAACCCCGCCTCATGTCGGGAACTCGACGAATATTTTTTCTCTCTGCTATATGCGTGAACCTACAAAAATATTCCTAACTCTATTGCTGGTGAAATACATCGGTAGCATTGTTACGTGTATGTAAAAACTCCGTCTTCTAACCTGATCCCTCCCCCCTGGTCATCGCCGGTCCGGGGTCCGCCTAGAAATAAATTTGCGGCAACGTCCCTGGTTATAAGTCATACCCGTGAAGCATGCCCACTCTTCCTTCTTACTGCGAAATTTATTTTACCAGCAGACTCTCATATTTTCATAAAGTGACCATACCACTATTTCAAGGTCATTGACCCTAGTGCCTTTGGTCCGATGAAGTCACCTAATATGGCGTATATTATGTTATGACGTCATAGGCTAAGTCACTCAATCTTGAGCTCAAGGTCCCATGTTAAAGTCAAAGGTCATAGGTCAAGGTCAAACCTCATGTCCCGCCCGACGGTTGCCATAGTGCTAGTTGCAGTATAAGTTATAGGCAAGATGTAATATTTTGACGTCATAGGTCAATGGCCCTGAACGACCTTGACCTAAAAGCTTCAGAGAACATTGCCTCAGACCTTCCCTCCGTTACTTTAGGTCTTTTTCTCTCCATATCGGGCTTCTCATCACATAATCACGGCATTTCCCAATGGCTACCCTGCACAGACAGAATTTGACCTATATGGACTCATTTTACCTTGAATATAATGACCTAGGTCTATGAAAATTGGGTTTAGGGTAGAATACCCTAGCCTCCACAAATACCCAAACGTTCATTTTCCCAGACCTCTTGGGTTTTGCACTGTCAAGGTCACTGATGCCAAGTAGGCTTGCACAAAGACGACACACAGACAAACTGGATCTCAAAATTCTGATCCGATACGGCATTTCCGCAGCCAAATTCGTCTTCAGCGCCACAAATTACCATAGAAACGAACTATTTTGTATTGGATCCATGACAAAAGTTAAATTTTGTTGCCCAGTGTAATGCACGTTCGCAGCTCTTACCGTCAACAAATGTGAGATTAGGCACTTAGCAATTTCGCTGAATCTGCCTAACCCCGTGGAAAACTTAACGTGTGCTTTTTTATTGACCTCTCTAATACCTCATTCATTCGGACGCGAGTACTGGCTCGTTAAATCAGCAAACTAGGCATGTCTTAGGACCTAGCACGTGCGATGCCGCGTCTTAGAACCTTGATTACAGCGAATTCGTTTATCGACATTCTTGTATTGGCGGATGTCTAGCCTTCTCTAGTGCGGGACAGTTGTTTGGCAATTATTAGCAGGGGCGCAGCCAGGGGGGCACAAGGGGCACGTGCCCCCCATCGGTGCCGGGGTGCCCTTTTGATTGCCAGGTGGTGTGCCCTCTTTGGGCCGTGCCGCTCGAAATTTAGTGCCCTACGCCGTTGAGCCTAGATGGAACTAGACTGCATTTAGCGATTTAAACTATTGTTTGACAATTAAGTGCCTTTTTGGTCAGTTAGGGCATTCTGTCGCCTTTCCAAGCACCCGGGAAGAGTATAGGCACGTAATCCGTTTCCAGATAATTCCTCATCGTCACCAATAATCGTACGGGTGGAGCTCATCTGGTGCCCCCTGGAGGTGATCATGTGCCTTCTGAGCTGATCTGATGCCCTCGTAGTCAGTCTGGTGCCCCCCTCCCTGAATAAATAATTGTGCCTTCTGAACCTATATAATGCTCTCTAAGTTAGTCTGATGCCTCCGAGCTTGCCTGCTGCCCTATTAGCTGTTTTAGTGCCCCTTGAACTGATCCAGGCCCCCTGAACTTAGTTAATGCCTTCCGGAGTTTATCTACTGTCCAGGGGAGCACAGAGGGCACGTGCACCCATCGGTGTCGGGTGCCCTTTTGATTGCCAGGTGGTGTACCCTCCACCTGGCAATCATCGGTGCCTGATGCCCTCTGAACTAGTCTGGTGCCCCCTGAGTAATCTGGTGCCATTTAAGCTGATCTGGGCCTCCTTACGTGATTTCATGAGCAGCTCTAACGCCCTGAGCTGAGGTGGGCCCACAGAGGCTGATGAGGGCCCAAGAGATGGTATGGGCTCCTGAGCTGATTAAGTGCCTCCTGACTTGATCTGGTATTCCCGAGCTGGTCGGGGACCACTGATCTGATTGTTTGTCCCCGAAGATGATCTGGTGCCCTATGGGCATCTGGTGTCCCCTGAGCAGCTCTGGGGCTTTTGAACTAACTGGGCCCCGAGCTGGTGAGGGATCCCTGAGCTGATTTAGTATCCCTGACTTGAACATGCCCCCTGTGCTGATCGATCTGGTGCACCCTGAGCAGATATACTGCCTCCTGAACTTAACTAATGCCCCCTGAGTCGATCTGTTGCCTGCTGAGTCATCAGTGTGTCTCCTGAGCCCATCTTATTCCCTCTGAGCTAGTCTGGTGCTCCATGGCTAATATGGTGCCCTTTAAGCTGGCCCGGGCCTCCTGGGTTAATTACGTGATTTCCTGAGCAGCTCCCAGGCCCTGAGCTGAGCTGGGCCCACAGGGGTTGGTGAGGGCCCCTGAGATGGTATGGGGCTCCTGAGCTGATTAAGTGCCTCCTGACTTTATCTGGTATTCCCGAGCTGATCTGGGCCCCGAGCTGGTCGGGGACCAGTGATCTGATTGTTTGTCCCCTAGGCTGATCTGGTGCCCTATGGGTCGATCTGGTGTCCCCTGAGAAGCTCTGGGGCTTTTGAACTGCTTGGGCCCCGAGCTGGTGAGGGATTCCTGAGCTGAATTAGTGCCCCTGGCTTGATCTTGCCCCCTGACCTGACTTGAGGCCCCTGAACTGATCTGGGGCCCCAAGAGCTGATCTGGGGCCCAAGAGCGGAGCTAGGTTCTGAGGGTACCCTGAGCTGGTCTGGGCGTTGAGCTTGTGAGAGCCCCTTAAGTTGGCTTGAGGCCCCCTGAAGTGATCTGGCGCCTTAAACTGTTCTGGGGCTTCTTGAACTGGTTTAAGGCCCTATGAGCCTATCTGTGGCCCATTGAGCTAGTCTGATGACCTCATCTCTGGGACCAATGAGCTAGTCTAGTCCCTGGGTGAAGCATGAGCTGCTCTGTAGCCCTGATTTACATCAGGGGCCCCTGAGGTGGTCTTGAATAGATAGATAATAAGAACACAAGGCCAACTCCCATCATCTTGGGGCGGGGTCACTGAGCTAGTCTATTCCCTGGAAGCACAACAGGGGGGATGGGGGAAGCTGCTCTGGAGGCCTCTGATCCACACTTGGGGCCCCAGAGCTGGTCTTGAATAGATGGGGAATATGAACACAATGGAAACTCCCCTTGTAAAACGGAGCTAACGAGGAATGTAAAAGGGGGAATTTTTAGCCCTGTCACACCATCCTCATCCAAACCACCTTTTATTTACTCTTAACTGGGACCGAGCCTTGAGAATATGGAACCTTAATAAACGCGTTCAAAAGGTATCTCCCAAATTTTTCCGGCAGCAAAAATGGGTTCTTCCAAAGACACTATGCTACTCCTCGTCCCACGGCGATTGTGGGAGGCAAGGAACTTAATCCGCATTCAGCCAGGGCTCACTCGGCACGACAAAACCAGTGGGCATAACAAAAGAACTTTCGACTCCAATATGCCTTATCGTACACATTGTAACAGATATCACATGCTCCGCTGATTTCTCTGATGTTAAGTACTTGCATGAGTTGGCTGTCCTTAAATCTATCCAAAAAAGTAATGTTTTGGCTACTTCCATGGCATTTTGGTGATATTTTTTTCCTTTTTTCGGTTTTAATCGAGTTTTCCTTCTCCGTCAATGATTTATTTGCATTTTTATTGAACCAAAGATGCCCAAAAATGATATAAACAAAGATATAGTAAGTTTTTTAGGTTACGTTAAAAAGTGCCCTTTTTCCCCGGGGTGCCCCTCAAAGTTGGTGTGCCTCCCCATACGAAAGCTCTGGCTGCGCCCCTGATTATTAGCAAGCTATTTAATTTGTGAAAACCTTATGAAGAACGTGAGTAGTGACACAAAATCTGGAGGATGAACTTTAAAAAAAGAATCCGTTCGCAAATCGATCGTAAAGCGAGAAATTGGACGTCATAAAAATGAAGTACCGAAGCTGTCCTTCAAACGGGAAGCTCTCGTATGTACCTTGCCCCTTTCCGGCTTACTAACCTACCTACCTATCCTTCTTGAATTTTGCCTTGTACCTTCATATAACGCCGTATAACCATTTCCACAATCCACCGACATGCTTTTTTGATATTCTTATTTCTATATTACTATTTAAACATAAATATTATTTTTGCTCATCGACTTGAACTTGCCCCATTCTCCAGCCGACCTGCTGGATCACCCCTGTCCATTATCAGGTAAGAAGCCTGGGCGACGTTCTTACCTCTAAGCCAATCGTGCCTAGGCTGTCACAATGTTCAAGCGCCGCCACTGGATTGAGCTCCTTATTTGCCACACTAAAGCAATAGCATAACGACGCAAGATGCTGGCATAGTGGACAGCTGATACCCTATATACATATATATATATACATATATAAATATACATATAATTTGAAGGCCATCCGCAGCATATTTCTCTAAGACATGAAACCAACACTGACGGCAGAGATAGTCACGTTGTATGACCTAGGGTCCGACCGGGGTTCGCTGCTTAGGTCAACAGACGGTCATAACTCAAGTCATCAAACTTGTTCAAAGGGCTAATATACGTGTACTGCATAATGATCAGACCAAATGCGCGGGAGTGTTATTCCCAGGAAAATATTTGCACATGCTGCCCTCCCCGCCCCTGACAGTTTGGCCCCTCTCAGCCAGGGGCGGACGCAGACCCGAGCTTTGGGGGGCAAACCCATGTCTGCCTCTCCTCCTGGGGGGTGGGTGGGGGTGGGGTGGGACGTGCGATTTGGGTGCTAGACAGACCTAGTGTAAGCTATCTCTCAAAGTACATGATCACTCTCCTGAGGGGAGCGAATATTTTTTGCTCGACAGACCTAGTGTAAACACCTTTTTCAAAAATTTCTCCGGCGTTTGGGAGGGGGGCCAGAAGATACTTTGGCCCTCCCTCCAGCGCTTTGGGGACCACAGCCGGAATCCCCCCCTGCGTCCGCCAATGCTCTCAGCCACAGAGGCCCTGCCCCGCCCCTCTCGGCCACAGTTTTCCCTCAGTTTTGAGGTTCCCCTCTCGGCCACAGGCGGCGCTGCCCTGCCCCTGACAGTCTCCCCTCTCGGCCACAGGCGGCGCTGCTCTGCCCCTGACAGTCTCCCCTCTAGGCCGCAGGTGGCGCTGCCCTGCCCCTGACAGTCTCCCCTCTAGGCCGCAGGTGGCGCTGCCCTGCCCCTGACAGTCTCCCCTCTCGGCCACAGGCGGCGCTGCCCTGCCCCTGACAGTCTCCCCTCTAGGCCGCAGGTGGCGCTGCCCTGCCCCTGACAGTCTCCCCTCTAGGCCGCAGGCGGCGCTGCCCTGCCCTGACAGTCTCCCCTCTAGGCCGCAGGTGGCGCTGCCCTGCCCCTGACAGTCTCCCCTCTCGGCCACAGGCGGCGCTGCCCTGCCCCTGACAGTCTCCCCTCTAGGCCGCAGGTGGCGCTGCCCTGCCCCTGACAGTCTCCCCTCTAGGCCGCAGGCGGCGCTGCCCTGCCCCTGACAGTCTCCCCTCTCGGCCACAGGCGGCGCTGAAGCTGCGCTCCTCCACCGATTCTGAGCGGGCGGCGCGGACGGCGGCGATGCAGGCCGGCCTGCGGGCGGCGGTGGCGGTGCCGTTGGCTCTGATGCAGCGCATCCACACCCTGTGGGGGCCTCTGGACAAGCTCGCTCCGCTGGGCAACATCCAGACCAAGTCCGATCTCCAGGTACCAGCCGCCAGGCCCGCGGGTGGGGGCAGCAGGGCTCCGGTGGTGCTTTACTCGACAATAATGCGTACAAGTGTGCGGAGAGTAAATAGCGCCGAGTTCAGATCGGCGCGGAGCTGGAAAAAGTCCAGATCAATATTTGCTTTTACTTGCCAGCTTGATATTCTGAATGATTGACCCGGACTGATTAGAGAAGGAGAGTATCTGCTAACAATAATTTATGCTGTCTTTATTAGTCTCTTTTGTGACTATGAGTACATGTGCACTCCGTATTTCAAACCAGTTGGCTTTTTATTACGTGGGGTGAACGGGTGAAATCACATCTTTGTGAGGACCTTATTCTCACAAAATTTGCATTGGTGTTTAACTGCCCTTTTCACGTCTGATAACTCGATCACATGCCAAAATGGCTTGTTTGAACAAGACGACTTCATCAGTAGCCCAGAGTATCGCAACAAATTCGATCAAGATTGTCCTTGAAAGAGGTTAATGCCAATCATCTTTGCGACTTCTGGTCACAAAGATAATTGGCAAAAATGATCCATGAACCCTGGTCTTGCAGATGACTTTTTCACTGGCCCATTGATTGGGGCGACGATGTGCCACGGAACGTGTAACTCTGTCTTCCACACGGCACCAACAGTTCATCATTTCTGCGCCAGGTGGCAGTGCGGTGCCTGGAGACGGCATCCTGGGGAGCCTTCCACAACGTCTCCATCAACCTGAAGGACGTGCACGACGCAGACTTTTGCACGCAGACGCTGGATGGGGCCAGGACCCTCGCCGAAGAAGCCACCACCAGGAGCCGCGTGCTGTTGGACGCGCTGGAGGCTCGCACGCAGTGACGCGGCCACAGGGCCCGTCGGCCTTGATACAATGCATGTGAATCAATCCTCGTGAATCGGAGTAGAGATCCGGCACTGCCGGCTGGGGCTGGAGTCATAACGGTGCTGGGATTTTGGCCGCGCGTGTGAAGTGTTTGTCGAGTTCTTGAGCATTAGGGTGCCTCATTTTGCACCGACCATGCAAATTATTGGGCGGCGGTGGTTTTTCCCATTGTTTGAGACCTCCTGAATGCAATGGTACCAAAATAATACAATTTCAAAAATTTCTAGGGGTCGCGGATTCGATTTGAAATTCTGAATTTGTAAAAATGGTAAAAATATATTTTGATGCCACAGAGATATAGCTCTTCTGTTCAGAGACAAGAAACCGAAATCCACCGGTCGTTTGCCATAAATTCTGTTTATTTGGAACGTATTCGGTTGAATTTAGAAGCCAGATTACTCTTAATATTAAGTTAACCATCATATTTTAGCAAAATGTAGGTATTTTTATGCCTATTTCTATGTGTATTTTAGTAAATACGCACTCTGTGTACCATCCATGGTAAGTGAGTTACTTCGGTCACGTGAGGAGCATTTATAACACTTTGGTTGGTAAAAATGGCAAAGACTGTGTCAAAAATGGATGTTCATAAGGCTAAACCAATAAAGAATGTCTGAGATTCGCTCACATGTTTTATCCCGAACATGAACTATGCCATCCTTAGATTCTGCCTCAATAAGCCGCATTCCACCACACCATATTACTAAGTACCTTTCTAATGTGTACGCTTTGATTAAAAATAAAAGTTTATGAATAATGAAGTAAAATGCAGCATCTTCAAATGTTCAGGAAAACTGTCCTATTGTAGCCAGGCTCGGGCCAGCAACAACACAGTTTTTCGGAAGATCATGTTACTAATTGATAACCAAAGTGATCTTCCACGGATCTTTTTTCTTATTCCGGTGAGAAACTATTATAATTTTAGTTCGGCTTGATCACAGGCTAAGTTATGGAGACAGAAGACCTATAAACTATAGGAACTCGGACATTTCGGGGTGAGAGGCCTGAGCCCTCTCCCCCCCCACCTTGGATCCACCATTGCTGGCCAGTCAAATACGGGCAAATTGCCGGCGATTCGATCCACTACCCGTGTCTATTACGTATGTCAGCCTTCCTCCTCAATTACAGGAGCCAGCTTCGAACAGCACGACAGGTCCTCAAGTATTTCTTCCACATGGCTTATGATAGTGATGACAGACAATAGGCTGCACAATATGAAAAGGCTGTAGAAAAAGGCCTCCCGTTCTGGGATATGACTAGAATACATACCATCAGTGAGCGGAGTTACCGGCATAGACTAGAAAAACTGTGGCAAGAGTGGAGGAAACTCCAAAAAGCCGGAGCCATCCATGTCAGAAAAATGTATAAAAAATCCGTTAGTGTTGGACAATCAAAGGGACATATAACCACCAAACGTGATTGTTGAACTACAACAGAGCCACCTAATAGCATCCAATAACAAGGAAGAAGACATCGTGTTCTACGCTGACCAGCGTGGCGCCAGGTAAGAAACCACGAGCGGTAATGACAAAAAGCTCGCTGGAAAGGAACGACTGCAGAACGCGTGACAGACGGCACAAAGAAGAGCAGTGGGAAGTTCTTCGGCTGGTGCCGCGCTTGAGTATGAACACTCGACTCAGCAAGCTCTGCTGAAGAATAAATGTACCATGTGCAATCCGACGAGGAAGCTGTAGAGACCGAGTCTGCGACGCGCATAGCGAAGCGTCACGCCAAGAACTTACCCGTTCAACTACCACGGCACATCTTTCGAGCACCTGCCAGCATAGAAGCTGGAGATCGCCTTGTTCTTCCGAATCGGCAGGTGTGTTATGAAATAAACTGAACTGAAATTTTTATACATTCTTCTGACATGGTTCGCTCCGGCCTTTTTTTAAGAGTTTCTGTCACTCTTCCCGCAGTTTTTCTAGTTTATACCGGCAGCTCCGCTCACTGACGGTGTTTATTCTAGCCATGTGTCAGAATGGGAGGGTGTTTTCTACAGCCTTCTCGTAGGTCTCTTGTCTGTCATCAAAATCATGAGCCACGTGAACGAAATACTTTAGAATTGTTCGCGATGTTGGAAACTTGGCCCCTGTAATTGAGGAGGAAGGCTGGCTACGGATAAACGCGGGTTGTGGATCAAGTCGCCGGAAATTTGCCCGTATTTGTTGACTGGCCAGGGTCATTTTCATCTGTTTCCATAATTTAAACTGTGATTGAGCTGAACAAAAACTATAAGAGATTCTCGCAGGAATAAGAAAAAGATCCGTGGAAGATCACTTCGGTTATCAATTAGTATCCTGATATTCCGGCAATTGTGATATTGTAGCCGCGAGCCTTATTGCTAATTATTATTAACTAATTAATATTATTATTAATTAATTATTATTATTGCTTAATTATTCATAAACGTTTATTTTTCATCAAAGCGTACATATTGGAAAGGTACTTAGTAATATGGTGTGGTGGAATGGGGTTTATTGAGGCAGAATCTAAGGATGGTATTGTTCATGTTCGGGATAAAACATATGAGCAAATCAGACATTCTTTATTTGTTAAGCTTTATGAACATCCATTCTTGACACAGTCTTTGCCATTTTTACCAACCAAAGTGTTATAAATGTTCCTCACGTGACCGAAGTAACTCACTTACTACGGATGGTACACAGAGAGCGTATTAAATAAAATACACATCAAAATAGGCATGCAAATGCCTACATTTTGCTAAAATATGATGGTTAACTTAATATTAAGAGTAATCTGGCCTCTAAAGTCAACCAAATACGTTCCAAATAAACAGGATTTGTGGCAAACGACCGGTTAATTTCGGTTTCTTGGCTCTGAACAGAAGAGCTTTAACTTTATGGCGTCAAAACAGGTTTTTTTACCATTTTTTACAAATTCAGAATTTCAAATCCAATCCGCGACCCCTAGAAACTTTTGAATTTGTATAATTTTGGTACCATTAGATTCAGGTCTCATTCAGGTCTCAAACAATGGGAAAAAACACCGCCACCCAACAGTTTGCATGGTCGGTGCAAAATGAGGCACCCTATTGAGCATGTTAAGGGGAATAACACTCAGAGTCATACGACTTGGGAAGTCGGTTTGCCTTAAACATTAACAATGATGATGATGATGATGAGGGTGAGGACCTCTAGGACTGGCAAGCGTAAGACACACGAGACGTATGGCTGTTTGAATGAGCATATGTAACTTCGCAATAAATATATTTTCTAAATGCTCATTTCATTTTATTAAGTTTGCTCTGATTGCTCAATGTCATATAAATACTTGAGCATTTATCGGAAGTTGTATTTCTCCGGCGGGCATGCGCATTAGCATGCTTGTCAGTCAGCCTACAGCAGTCATTCCCACATGCGGTGACAGCTCTGCTCCGACCTTTGACATCAGTGAGCAAACCCACGCACAAAATCCGTACGTCAGCTACACGGACGGTGGAGGAGTATCGTGCTTAAGACATATTTCTATCACACAAGATCCAGGAACAGCACACTCCTTATCTTCCCTTAGCATCCCTGGGAATTTAATTTGAGGCAAGATCAGTATCGGGTAGAAAACCTTTCTGACTTTCCTGTCCTAAATACGCGCCTGTTCACCCCTGCCGTCCAATCGTCGGCGGCTGCCACAGGTGCGGCGGCGGGCAGCCGGGGAAGCGGCGGGCCCGAGGGGCGGCGACAGGGCCGCCACTCGGGCCGCGGTACGGGACGCGCCGCCATGGAGGTGTCGCTGGCCGCACTGGCGGCGCTGCTGGTGGTGACCGTCATCATCGCCTGCCTGCTGGCTGACTGCGCCATTGAGGAGTGTCGCGCCCGCCGCAAGACGGTCTACAGCGTCTGCTGAGGAGCCGCACGTGCATCACCGCTGTCTGCCGAGGTACCTGCTGAAGGGACCGTGCCTGTCGCAGCGCCTGCTACCGGAGACGTATCCAGGAGGTCCACTGTCCACTGCAGGGGCGCTAGCGTCACCGCCGGAGACAGCCATCCCAGTGCAGCTTCATTGCCATCACAAGACGGCTTCAGATAAGAACACGACGAAGTCAACGGTGGTGTGTCTAGTCTTATGAGAATAGAAATGGCACATTGACTTGGCTTTCGCCGATATCAAGATCATCTACATCTTTAATCGTATGCTCTAGACAACAGCATCATGCCGCATGCGTGCTGACTTGGTGGCAAATCAAACTTCAGGATCCGGGACCTGTATCAGGGGCTGGGGCCGCTCAATCTCCCGAAAACGAGTCAACACTACAGCAGTGCGGCACGCCTGCGTTAGTGCTCCTCGTCGTCTATTCTCCGAGTTCAAACTGAGGTTATTATAGCTTACAATGATTGGGACACATAAACCCAGACCGGCTAGGAAGATGCTTCGACGTGTATTTATCCAAAACCAATAAACTTCCCAGTGTTTGCCGAATTCATCGAGTGTTCTGACTGATATTAAAACATTGTTTAGATACCTACAATCACGTCTGCTACCTTCACCACAGCGTTCAGAGGTTAGACTACTGTTGCTGGTGGCCGGCTGGGAAGAATACGATGCCGAAAAAGCCAGGAGTCCTAGCCTCCATCTATGAATGCATTCGGTCACCAATCGAGCAGGCGGAGGAGGTGATCCTCAGAAAGTGGATCTGCTGGATTCTCAAGTAAGTTACAATCGATAGTCGAATCAGTTATAATCCATAGTCACCAATCGAGCAATCGGAGGAGGTGATCCTCAGGAAAGTGGATCTGCTGGATTCTCAAGTGAGTTATATATACTTTTTTTCTTTTTAATCGATGGTTCTCCGGATCAAGCATACGTGCTACACCATTTGACACGTCGCAAAACTCATAGGCGAATAAAGAATTTCCCTCGGGGGGGGAGAATTTGGTCAGGGAGCGCAATTTGGGCGTAGAGAGGGGCATCATTTGTAGCTAAAAATAGGCGCAAAATCTTAAGGTATGACTTTCAAGAGGGCACCCGGTTGTATCTCGGGGGCGCCAATATGTGCATCTTTAGGGACGGGGCCTCCAGGGGGCGCCGTATAGGTCATGTCCCGATCCGCCTATGACAAAAGTACCGTCTGGCGATTAGTAACGCTCGAAATGCACTGTCGTTTTTGCTCCCAGAGAGTTGCGATATTCAAAAATTGGTTTTGTCACCGCTCGACCTTAACAAAGTACACGGTTGCCTTGTCATCTTTGCAAGCGATCGATATTGCCATTTTAATTCAGGGACTTGTGAAACACGCTTGTGGAATTGTTTGGGAAAAGAGAATGTTCTACCAAAACTTATTAAACCCGTTAAACACCTACTTGCGAAGCCCAACGGCTCAAGCGTACCAATGCCCTCGAGAACAAAGCTCCCAACAGTCATTTCTGAGCCTCTTCTTTCTCAGAGCTTCCGTCCGGGCCTGGCCACAAGTGCAGCGACAAAGGCGCGCATGATTCGACCCTGACACCTGCAGGTGTGGGGCGGTGGGGCGGCACAAGTGTTCCGACGCCGCCAACGCGACGGAGCCTCTCCTCGGACAGAGGTGCCTCAACGACGCAGCAAGTGCGCCGTTCCCTACAACAGCCAGACAGTGGAAGTGGTGAACAACATACTCTTCAACAGGTGTGCTACCGTCAATGCATAGACATCTTCGGCAAGGATCAGAGACGGGCCGCCAAAACACCGCGGAAGAATCACTCCGGAGAAAGCAACGCCAGTCGCGATGACCGTCTGGGTGTGAAGGTTTGGTGTCACTGTCTCACATACTGATATCGATTCAGGCTTCGCTTGTGAGAGGCGATTTGTCCAAACATGGTGCCCAAGATGACTAGACCAAGTGAAAAACATGCCGACCTACAGCAAATGCAGGTTTGATACGGCAATGTTGCCTGGTTACCGAGTTTAGAAACAGGAAGACGGTTGCACGGTACCAGTGTCCGAGGCGGAATCCACGGTCGGGCTACATAATAGGTACCAGGACATAGCATACAGCTATTGCTAGGCAGCCTCAACATGTTCAAAACCAAGAACAAGACGGCGAGCAATGCCGCCCAGAGCGTCGGCACTTTTGCGAGCCTCATCAAAAGTGGCCTGGAGGACATGGAAGAAACCGCCGTCCGCAAATGGTGCTCCTGGATGCTGAGGTATAGATTCTTACAGATATAGTAATCATAATCAACGCAGACAGATATATCGGCGAACGCGGGGTTCCACAAAGATTGTTTTTAATATAGACTCGTGTCGACAACGAAGGATATTTAAAAAAATTGCGCTCATCGTGCTGAAACGTGTGGTGTAACATTTCCACCGTAACCACTTAGAATCTTGCAGTCAGGAATATATTGCAATCAATCCAAGCATTAACGCTAATCGCGAATACATTTTCGGTAAAATGTTCGAAATTTTATAACGATATTTTTTGAAATATGAGGGAATTCAAAGTCTAGTTTTAAAAAGACCATTTTCAAGATTCAGAGCACAGCATTAAGATTTATGTAATTCTTGGATCCCATAAAAGACTAACCAGGCAGTATGCATTTATGGTTTAGGTACTAAATACGACTTTCTCTACACATTCCTGCGAGTTTCTGTTTTACGGAAAAAGATGCTCTTGTATTGAAGAGCTGTATTCAACCACAACACTGGTGTCCGGAACATCGGATGAAAATTAACAGGTCCATTTCAGAGGGAAGTACCAACACAGACGTGCTTGTTTCCCAGGCGGCACGTGCAGGGTAACTCGGGGCGCGCCAGAACGTCCGACGCCAACCACTTCGTCGATGGAGCCCTCAACCTTTCCCGCGGTCTCATCAAAAGCGAGGGACTGGACCCGCTCAAGGTCGCTGATGACGAAACCTTGTTCGAAGAGAAGGTGGGTGACTGTGGTTACGGCGGGTTAATATTGCCTTATTCATGAAAATTAGCCTCGCTTTGCTGTTGGAGTCCTTGTTCTCATTTTTCTATTTCCTTCACTGCTGATTGCAGTGGTAGGTATTCGCCGGTGAATCCGAGCCACCGAAACTTCATGAACCCTCATCGGTTCACACCGGTGCTGCCGCTCCAATGAACTCTGCAGCTGAGAATAAGACTGCCGTCCCACACGGTCAGCGTCACCCTTCTTGAGTGTCACCGGTGCCCTCACATGTGTCAACTTTTCAGAAAATGTTTAGGCTGACCCGCACATAATCACAACGGTGTTTTTGTGGAGCTTTTTCATTAGTGCCGGCAAACCTAGTAAAGGAAAGTCAGAAGTCAAAAATACTAGGAAAATAGGATTTTGGGGTCAATGTTATCATTAGATAAGTTCTAAATGCTGGAGGTCAATGGTGGCTTGCGATGTTTAGAGCTTCTTACATGAATTGTTAGAACTGACGGTAATTCAGGATACCTCTCCTGATGATGCATGCTAATTTTCAAGCACCTGTCTTTTACCCTCGACGGAACGTTCAAAAGAACAATGCTCTAAATTATAAGTAACGATAAAGTTGATCACTGAAAGTCGCCCCTGGTGCCAATCTTCCGTGTCGGCTGCCAGCCGCCCCACGTCAGACCAAAACTGAGTGATAGAACGTCTCAGGGGAACCTCTCTCAGGATTTCCGTGCCGTCGCCGGGTTTCGGGAGCATCCTGATATAACTCTTCACAACTCAGGCTTTGATTTGTGGCATTATGCATTGCACACAATGCCTACGTATCGATGCAAAAGCCATTTTCTCCAGGCATTGTGCACATGTCTGCAAAGCTCGGCTAGAATAAAACACGCAACGATGATGCGATACAGTTTGGATTGTAGATTCCGCTTTGATCCAAGCTGGTTAAGTGAATAATATATGACTCGCCCGTAAGGCCGCAGCCTCCAGTACCACCCTAACGAAGTGCGCCTCCTCCAGCTGTTCTTTATTCGGCTCTCGGCGTCGGTGACTTTCCTGGCGACCTCTCTGAAGGGGCTCTCAACCCTGCGGCGGAAAGGCGATGCCAGTCTGGAGCTCGACGGTGATTGGCTCACACTGGTCTGTCAGCTGACCACGAATAAAATAGAGGTGAGACGGGGAGAGGGGCAGAGAATAGCAGAGGAAATAAAACGGGAACGGCACCGCGACAACCGCGTCTGAAGGCACGACTTCTATGTAAAGGTTTGAACATTGTGTAGAAACACAGGATCATTCTGAACATAGGTAGTAGTTCCTCTTCTTGAGTGCTAAGCAGTCCAGGCTAGGGGACTTGAGAGTCCCACTCTTTATTAGCGTCATTGATATTTGGTCCTTAGGGCAACCCTGACTTATAGGTACGACAACATACAGAAATGTCTTCACGGCGCTGAGGACACGCCACTTTATTTTGCCTCACGAACCGAATTCATGTCTGTGTTTGGTTTCAGTGTATGTCAAACTGCACGGCCAAGTTCATGGACCTGGGACCGAACTTTGACCTGACCGTAGACGTCGACTCGGTGACGATCAAAATGAAGGCGAGGATCAATACCACCACCATGCAGATCATCGTCCCCGTCTTCGAGGTCACCAATATCGGGTCCGTGCTGAGACAGTCAAGGACGGTTGTCCACTACATGTTATGAACCCTGGCATAGCCAAACGAGAACGGTCCCAAAATACACCAAACACTTGTCAGTGAAAGCAAATTTAGGGAATTAATAAACATTTCATGTTCACGATGTTTTCCTTCAAAACGTCCCGAAGTTTATTGTTCGTTTCCCAATTAGGAATGGTTAGATTACCCATTTGCAATAGAAATCAAATAGAGCGTTATTTCCCATAACGTAAGAATACAAAAAGCTAAGACATCTTACTTCAATGTGACTTGTACGCACACCTAAGACAGCTAAAAATTTCAAAATCTAGCATATCCATATCGTAAGAAAAACATCAATCATGATCGGAGCTCCCTGCGTTTGCCTGGAGCTGCGCATTTACGGGCACACAGTTATATTTGGTTCACTCCTGGTATCAGCAGCCCCTAACCACAGCTACATCAATCACATGAGCCTGACACTTGTCTCCGGTTGCAGAGACATAGACGCCGAGGCCGATGGCCTGTTCCCCATCGACTCCCTGATGGCCGCCATCTCCGAGCTCTTCATCAAGCGCTGCAAGGACACCATCGTCAAGGTGTTCGAGTTCGAGGCACAGTGCCAACTGGACGCCGCCCTCAAGAGGCTCGACTTCACCTCCATTGTGCGCCAGTACGGCAGGAACTACCTCAAAAGTGCTACCGGCGCGCTGCCCATGCCTAAGCTGTAGAGACAAGGGAGCGATGGGCGCCCTTAGTGAAGCGAAGGACGTGCGATAGATGGATGCAAAGTGCTCCTGACAACAAGTGGTGCTGTTTAGTGATGAAATTATCAATAATCGCAATGAGCGGACAGCGAACCCGCGTTCTTTAGTGCAGCAGTTAACAATAAGCTGTGTGGAATGAACAGTATAGATGTGCTTAAATGTGATAATCGGTAGATCTGCAGGGCAGACGAACCGAGAACATAAGCCCTACAGAAGCCCACCGTGGGCGACGAGGAAAGGATAGTGTTATCGACGTACCGACAGCCTGTGGTATGCTTACAGCTAATATGCACGTCTATTGGTAACAACACCAGGTGGGGAAATCGAAAAAAATGCCACGATGCGGTGAAGGTATCACCAATGGGGCTTCCAGGTGTCTCGGGTGCTTCCACTGACATAACCGCACAATAACATGCGTGGTTCACGCTTGACCAAACGAAACGGGTCTCAATCGATTCCAAAGACAGGAAACAGACACGGCTTGGGACCTGGCATGCGAGTCTCGTTCGTAAAGCGAGACAAGCCAACGACTGGGCTTTCTGTCAAAAAAATTAAAGCCAAGTAATCAAGAAGGAATTAGTCAGCTTCAAAACGCAGTCCATCATTCAGACTTTAGGGGAGAGATCCATGTGTTATGAATGCTATTTGTCGGACCAATTTTATTCACATGCGTTGCCTATGTATGACCAGCCAATGAAACGTAGGGTTTAGCTATGCACGAATGGTGTGGTTGAGCGGAGATTATTTATATGCATTATAAGAACCAAGCAACTCTTAATAAA
Organism: Lepas anatifera; assembly: GCA_034440635.1. NCBI lineage: Eukaryota > Metazoa > Arthropoda > Thecostraca > Lepadidae > Lepas > Lepas anatifera. The sequence goes on from JAOTON010001267.1 coordinate 76,163, forward strand.
ACGAGAATTCGACGCCGAGCTTTAACAATAAAATATCTGAGAGGCATAGCCGAATCCAAGATTTCTAATAGGGGGCATACGGTCGGGGGACGCCATCCGGACCAGCGGGCCCACTTTTGGACAGCAAAACCTATCATGTGAGCCGGGGACGCCGACAATCGCACCCTGAGGGGAGGGGGGCTTTATATTGACCTCTCAGTGAGCACCATCGATTCTTCAGGGGGGGGCGAAGTGACCATTTCAGCGGGTGCCGAGGGTCAATCGAGAGGGGAAAGTGCCCCCACTAGCCCCTAACCCGGGATCCACCTCTGCCGAGAGGCGATACATACATGACCAAATGGCACACAGACTATGTATTGCACTTGCAGTTTAACACCGGCCTTACATCCCACTGTGTCTTTGGTACACTACTGTAATCACGAAACAGGACCAATCCATAATAATCACACCAATGCATGGACATCACATTTCATTACCCTCACCAGGACGAGCTACACGATACAAAACGTCTCCATGAAGTCACTCACACACTAATCACTTGTTTCGTATCACTCAGTTGAATCACCTAACTGGCTGTCTCATACAAGGGGCAATCTACTTCATCGCTCAGACATTTCACACTTGCGAAGCACCAAGCAAGACAGCTGCCCTGACTCAGGCAGCATTGTTCGTGGTCGTCTCACCCGATTCCCTGAACGGCCACAAATGGGACAGAGACGCGACACAAATGCGCGCGGCGCTTTAGTCGGCGTGGATTCGCCAGTTCGTGAACCTAGGGACTGGATTGAAAACAAAGAAAAGAAAGGGTTCCAAACTAGAATGTAAAAAGGAGAGCGTTGTTATGATTACTTAACCTGGGACCACAAAGAGGACGCGGCATATTTTCTCAAAACGCCATAATTGATTATGCGTGGACTTTTTTCCAACACAGGCCGAAAAAACCGAGAGTGAGATGTGCTACTATCCGCACTCAGGCAATATAGTGGCATCAAAAGTAGAGCGAAAAAGGCCAGCTCATGAAACATTCTTTTAAGAAGCCGAGTACCATAGCACGGCCTTACCTCTGTCTCAGGCTGATTTAGGCAAGGAAAAGTGCAATCTTTAAGACATTGGCCCGCTTGAGAAGACTCGTTGAGGTTGCAGGATGGAGGCGGAGGGAATTAGTAGGGCTCTGAAGCTGGAGCCGACCGGAACCAGAGGCATGGTGAACGACGCTCCAGAGCCGCAGAGGCACAGCTCAATCGAGGACGAGTCAGTCACAGCTGCAGCTGTAGCCACTTCGAGCTGCGACTAGCCAAAGCAGCGCAGCTGCCAGCTGAAGCCGCAGCTGCCACTAGCGCTACCCGCAGCACCTACGGCACCACAAGCAGATGTTACCAGCTTCAGCTGCAGCAGTGTGGCGGCTAAGGCGGACAGCTGATGATGTCAGCCACCCTCCAGTGAAGAATGAGTGCCCTGCCAGGCGGATGTCCTCGCAACAATGAGCCTACTTCTGGCTACAAAAGCATGTTTCGATGGCGCCACTCCATCGTGCCTACCGGGTATGTTGTGTTCCGCCTGGCCATGTCTCGCAGCCGCCACCAGAACACGCCCTTAGACACTAGTCGGTGTCCTCGTCGGCGTCTTCTGAGCCCTGCATCTTGACCAGCAGGGCGTTTTTGGCGACACTGGCCCCCGCGCGGAAGAGAACCTTCTCAATCACGCCATCCTTCGGCGCTTTGATCACGTACTGAAAACAAGACAGGCAGCCAAGGTCATATGGACGCAAACAGGGCCAGCAGAGAGAGGGATAATATATGCGACGGTAGAGAGCGATTAAATCTTCCCATCCGTTCACAAAACCTTCATAATTGTTACGTAAAAGGGAGCGCGCAGACCCGAGGGTACAGTGCAACATTCAGTAGGTTGACTATCGCGCCTAAAGTCAGCAATGAAAATACATAGAAATCAACACAGAACAAGTTCTTCTAGTCACACATCGTCATTTCCGATTGCCCTGACGCTACAGGTCTCACCTCCATCTTCATGGCGATGACAACCACCAGGGGATCCCCGGCGGCGACGGTGGCGCCCTCCTCGACCATCACCTTCTCCACCACGCCGGGCATGGGCGCCACGGCGTCGCCGCCGGCGGCCGAGCCAGCCCCGGCGCGCCGGAACTTGGGCTCCGGTACACCCAGGTGGCGCACTCCCGACTGGCAGGAGGGGGCGGCAGAGGTCACAGGCTCTTCTCGTGAGAGAGCGGATCTAGCCCAAACACTTGGATTCGAAACTATTCAAGGTTACGCTGGTGATTTGCTGATTGAGCGCGGTGTAATTTTAAACCAGGGAAGTTATCAGCGCATAGGTGAAGCTGCTCTTTGTCCCTCCCATAATGGAATACTTGCAGGGGTATGTTTTCTACAGTAAAACGGCAACATAAGCGTCATAGTTCAATCACAATATGTCAATATCACTCAAAAGATGTAGAGTTTCAATATGAACAACGGATAATGAGTTCAGTATTTGGCGTGTCATCACTGTCTCGCCATATACGCCCGATCTGTCTCGTCATTAGCTTCTTGGCCAGAGACTGACCTCGGTGAAGAGGTGGACGCCGCCCGGCTGGGTGACCACCTGCAGGTGACTCAGCTTCCCGGACACGTCAGCTGTCAGCATGTCCACTCCGTCCCGCTCCGACAGCCGCCCCGACACCTGGCGTCACAACTCAACACTACCGACCACAGCAAACCTTCCCGTTCACAGAGCGTCATACACACAACGCCAACCGAGTTACAGAACGCCCCTGCACACTCAGACCCTCAGGAAAATATATAGGAATATATTAAAAGGATAGGAGACCATCAAAATCCATAAAACACACTGAGCTGTAGTTTCTCCTGTTTCTTTCATTGCTATACAATTACATCAAAGGTTACGCAGTCTGTGAACACCCTGATGTTTGGCCCTGCTGCTGCCGCTAAACCTACCGCTACACCAGCCTACACTACTATCCCCCGTTTTCCCGTCATCACCCCGCCATCATCACTGACCTGGTGTTCATTACCGGCCACCGACATCCAGTAGGAGCCGTCATCGCAGCAGACCACGGTGACCTTGTGAGTAGTTCCGTCGGCGGCCACCAGGGGCACCTCCCGCTGCGGCCGGTGGTTCAGCCGCACACCCGGCTGGGTGGCATAGGGCGAGAACGGGTCCCGGGAGACTAGAGCTGCCCGCAGCGTCTGTCTCTGCTCCTCCAGCGTCAGCGCCAACGCCGCCTGTCGGACAAAACAGGAACTTGTGAGCGCGAATGCTGGGGAAGGGAAGAACAGTAAAATAGTACTGAAACGGGAACAGGCAATGTTTATTAGAGATACTAAACTTGCCACCAATGGAAACTCAGATAACGGTTCCGGACCAAATCTACAGCCATAAAACAATACCTTTGTATTTGTCTCGGCGGACCTTCATGTTTAGAAAACAAAACCAACTTGTCTGAGCACCCGCCCGCGCCGGAGTCGAGCTGTAGCAGCACTGGCGCTGAACGGCGGTAGCCCTTTCAAGCGCTGGCCTACGATAACCTAGTCAAGCTCGGCTTGAACTGTGATTACCTTGTCTAACGCTAGGCTAGACTTTTTGCTCTTGCCACGTTGCTATGTTCTCACTGTCAGCGTTAACCAGCAGGTGCCTCAGCCTACTGCAGGCCTGAGCTGTGGTTAGCCCTCCTAAGGTTACCTCAGCCTCCGGCGGCGTTGATCTGCAGTTACCTGGCAGAGCTCGGTGGCGTTGAGCTGCAGTTACCTGGCAGAGCTCGGTGGCGTTGAGCTGCAGTTACCTGGCAGAGCTCGGCGGCGTTGAGCTGCAGTTACCTGGCAGAGCTCGGTGGCGTTGAGCTGCAGTTACCTGGCAGAGCTCGGCGGCTTGAGCTGCATTACCTGCAGAGTCGGTGGCGTTGAGCTGCAGTTACCTGGCAGAGCTCGGCGGCGTTGAGCTGCAGTTACCTGGCAGAGCTCGGCGGCGTTGAGCTGCAGTTACCTGGCAAGCTCGGTGGCTTGAGCTGCAGTTACCTGGCAGAGCTCGGCGGCGTTGAGCTGCAGTTACCTGGCAGAGCTCGGTGGCGTTGAGCTGCAGTTACCTGGCAGAGCTCGGCGGCGTTGAGCTGCATTACCTGGCAGAGCTCGGTGGCGTTGAGCTGCAGTTACCTGGCAGAGCTCGGCGGCGTTGAGCTGCAGTTACCTGGCAGAGCTCGGCGGCGTTGAGCTGCAGTTACCTGGCAGAGCTCGTGGCGTTGAGCTGCAGTTACCTCAGCTCGGCGGCGTTGAGCTGCAGTTACCTGGCAGACCTCGGCGGCGTTGAGCTGCAGTTACCTGGCAGAGCTCGGCGGCGTTGAGCTGCAGTTACCTGGCAGAGCTCGGTGGCGTTGAGCTGCAGTTACCTGGCAGAGCTCGGCGGCGTTGAGCTGCAGTTACCTGGCAGAGCTCGGCGGCGTTGAGCTGCAGTTACCTGGCAGAGCTCGGTGGCGTTGAGCTGCAGTTACCTGGCAGAGCTCGGCGGCTTGAGCTGCAGTTACCTGGCAGAGCTCGGCGGCGTTGAGCTGCAGTTACCTGGCAGAGCTCGGCGGCGTTGAGCTGCAGTTACCTGGCAGAGCTCGGCGGCGTTGAGCTGCAGTTACCTGGCAGAGCTCGGTGGCGTTGAGCTGCAGTTACCTGGCAGAGCTCGGCGGCGTTGAGCTGCAGTTACCTGGCAGACCTCGGCGGCGTTGAGCTGCAGTTACCTGGCAAGCTCGGCGGCGTTGAGCTGCAGTTACCTGGCAGAGCTCGGCGGCGTTGAGCTGCAGTTACCTGGCAACCTCGGCGGCGTTGAGCTGCTGTTACCTGGCAGACCTCGGCGGCGTTGAGCTGCAGTTACCTGGCAGACCTCGGCGGCGTTAGCTGCAGTTACCTGGCAGACCTCGGCGGCGTTGAGCTGCTGTTACCTGGCAGAGCTCGGCGGCGTTGAGCTGCAGTTACCTGGCAGAGCTCGTGGCGTTGAGCTGCAGTTACCTGGCAAGCTCGGCGGCGTTGAGCTGCAGTTACCTGGCAGAGCTCGGCGGCGTTGAGCTGCAGTTACCTGGCAAGCTCGGCGGCGTTGAGCTGCAGTTACCTGGCGAGCTCGGTGGCGTTGAGCTGCAGTTACCTGGCAGAGCTCGGTGGCGTTGAGCTGCAGTTACCTGGCAGAGCTCGGTGGCGTTGAGCTGCAGTTACCTGGCAGAGCTCGGTGGCGTTGAGCTGCAGTTACCTGGCAGAGCTCGGCGGCGTTGAGCTGCAGTTACCTGGCAGACTCGGCGGCGTTGAGCTGCAGTTACCTGGCAGAGCTCGGTGGCGTTGAGCTGCAGTTACCTGGCATAGCTCGGCCTCGGACGGCGTCTCCGGCGGGAACAGCTGGTCGTGGTGCCGCGGAATGAACTCGGTGTCCACGTTACCGGCCACGAACTCCGGGTGCGACGCCAGGTCCATCAGGAAGTTGATGTTGGTGTTCAGGCCGACCACCTGCCCACAGAGCACCGTCAGTGCGCGGATCATCGCTGCCGAGTCAAATAGCCGAAGCTCTGGATGCCCTAATATTGAGACATGAGGCGGAGCTTACAGTCAGTACCTCCATAGTGGACAAGTTCCGTCTGTTTCGCAAACACTGTCCGCGGCTTCAAGTGGAATACACAATTCGCAAATAGTAAACACACTGAAAAAATTCAAGTGTTACATCCGAACACATCCAGGTAAGTAGAATCAATGATCGGATACCACCGAGACCGAGGCCGGCACCAAGTGCACCCGACTTACGGCGTACTGAGCCAGACAGTTTCTGAGCTTCCTCAGCGCCTGGTGCCTGTCCTCGGCCCACACCACCAGCTTGGCGATCATGGGGTCGTAGTGGACCGACACGGCATCGCCCTGCCGCACACCTGCCACACCGGTCCAGGGGTGAGAACACCGGACAAACGGGGATACAAACTCAACAGCTTGACATCGCAACGGCAGCCAATGTTCCCCAACGCACCAGATAACCAGCGGTAATCCATTCAAACGCATTCAGAACAACACATATATCAACATACAGAGACAAAAGTGATTTGTGCGGACGCCAGAGACTCTCGGTTTAAAGCGAACCGACCCAACAACCCGAAGCAGACTGCCCGTCGGACAGGCTACACCCGGCCGTCCCTCATTCTCTCATACCCTCGTCGGCGCGGCTCACCGGTCTCTACTCGGACATCGTCAGAGGCAGGGGGCGCGGTCAGCCGCAGCAGCGGCCCGGCGCCCGGCAAGAACCCCGCCCGGGGGTCCTCGGCGTACACGCGCGCCTCGAACGCGTGTCCCCGCCGCTGTACCTCCGACTGCGAGAGCGGCAGCGGCTCCCCTGCTGCCACCTGGCGGGCGGAGATGGAAACTCACCGTCTGGGACAGAGTCGCGAGCGTAATATTGGGCGCCGGAGACTTACACAGTGTATTTGCTCGATTCAGTGTGATAGACTGACTGGCATGCGACAAAGTCTATGCCATCAAAAACTCACCGCGTTATTTCAGTGTTTGTCTGAAAGCCTATATTATGGTAATTTAAGGCAAAGACTTCACAGCCAAATCCACAGAAAATACCATAACAAGCACCAAGACTGGACACCTGTTCCCGATCCAGAGAATCCAGGATGAACTGACACTAACAAGGCAAAGCAAACTCTTTGACAGACTCAAATCCAGGCAGATTAAACCCAAACATCCCCATGGTACTGGCCTATGAGCAGGAATAGCCTGCTCTGACCGATGCCGGCACTGGGTGCGCGGCGGCGTCTCACCCGAAGCTGCCACTCCACCAGGTCTGTATCGGTAATCATCTCCGTCACCGGGTGCTCCACCTGCAGCCGCGTGTTCATCTCCATGAAGAAGAACTTGTGATCGGCGTCCACGATGAACTCGACGGTGCCGGCGCCGACGTAGTTGACGGCGCGGGCGGCCCGCACGGCCGCCTCCCCCAGCTCCCGGCGTACCTCGGCTGACAGGCCCGGCTGGGAGGCGACGGCAGGTGGCCAGTTAACGTACGCACCGCTACACCGCTAGACGGAGCTCTCACGGTAACTAAACATGGGGATTATTTAACTGAGAATTGTGTTTCACTGCTAGTGCGGCCGCCGCTGCTTCCGGTGGCCGCTAAACATGGCCTACGCAGGGCTGAATCATGGAAAGATGGACACTGTAAATTAAATGCTGTTCACCAATGATTATGGTGTAGGGAACTTATTCTCAAGCAGAAAGCATCCCAGAATAAATGGCATCCATTGCGCCCATTCTGACAAACGTAACATACAATGCGAAAAATCTGGCGTAGTATGTTATGCATAGCGCTCAGATTCACTACGTTATACTTGCAAAGTCATATCGTAGCGTAATTTAGGCCATCTCTGGCGGGCACTGACCGCGGGCGCCTCCTCGATGATTTTCTGGTGGCGCCTCTGGACGCTGCAGTCACGCTCGAACAGGTACACGTAGTTGCCGTGGGAGTCGCCGAACACCTGCACCTCCACGTGCCGCGGGTTCACCACAAACTTCTCCACCAGCATCACCTGGGGGCGGCACGGCCGGTTACAGCTGCAGTCCCTGCCAGCGCCGCCCCGCAGCGCGGGTAGCTGTGGAACTGTGCTACGTGAGTAAGACTGTATATCAAAATATTATGCGGATGCAGTACCCAGCGTAACAGGACCACTTCCCACTTGCGCCACAGGCCTGGTGCAGCAGGTTATCCTCGACACCAGTGCCACGGACTAACCTGGTCGCCGAACGCCTTCTGCGCCTCGCGACGAGCCGACTCCAGCTGGGCGTGAAACTCCTCCCGGCTCATCGCGATCCGCATACCCTGACACAGAGGATAAAGTTTAACGGGTATCCCGCCATCTAATAACATTGAAAACTATTCAGCACAGCTCAAATTGGTATTTTGACTCTACCTGTCGCGATAATACCGTACAGTATTCAAGAAAACAATGTTTTCAGAACCAAGCAAACCGTTTTCCTAAGCATAGCTCGTCTTCCTTCCAACTGCCTTCCCAGGCGACCTACCTTTCCGCCGCCACCCATCACAGCTTTGATCATCACTGGGAAGCCAATCTTCTCGGACTCAGCCAATAGCGTAGCGTCCGACTGGTCGTCTCCATGGTAACCACCAATCACGGGCACGCCGGCAGCCGACATAATCTTCTTGGAGGTACTGTGAAAATACACACAGTTCAAGTCTGAGGGACCAGGCCTCGTCAGGGAGCATTAACAAAGTGTGATGACTTTTATCATTAACCATATAAGATTTAGAAATATATTCAAATTGCATACACATATCGCACAAAAAGATACAATATCAGACTCACAGACGACCATAAAAAATATCATTTAGAAAATGTGTGATCTTACCAACCCTTTAAAATGCAAAAATGTTCCTCAATATAACATTTGATTGACGCCTCGTAACCCCAATCTCACTTATTTAGTGTCAAGTCAACCAGACAAGAATAGCACACAAAAAACCCACAGACAATCCATGAACGGGAATGCAGCAGCCCGTCTGATCCACCCACATACCTTTTGATGCCCATGTCGCGGATGGCAGAGGCTGGCGGGCCGACGAAGGCGACACCAGCCTGCTGGCAGGCGTCAGCGAAGGCAGCGTTCTCCGAGAGGAAGCCGTAGCCGGGGTGCACCGCCTGCGCGCCGCTCTGCCGCGCCACCTCGAGGATCCGCTCTCCGCGCAGATACGACTCGGTTGGAGCTGCCGCGCCAATGTGGTAGGCCTCATCTGCCTGCAGAGGAGGGCCACAAGCGCGTGATGCAGGGCCGTGCACAGCTACACCTGGTAGCTGTAATCCTTTCAGAAGACGCAGCTTACGAATAGCTCATTTACATACATGCATATATTATTTTCCAATTTGGTAGATATCGATATGCCCTCTCCGATCAGTGTGTACGCACAGCGCCTGCTCAGTGTGCCAGCTCCGACGTCTGGCACCGCCCTCACCATGGCGACATGCAGGGCCTTCCGGTCGGCCTCCGAGTACACGGCCACCGTGCGCACGCCCAGCCGGCGCGCCGTCCGCATGATCCGGCAGGCGATCTCGCCCCGGTTGGCGATCAGCACCTTGTCGATGGCGCGACTGGCGCCGCCCTGGTGGCAGCCGCGCGAGGCCGCCGCCAGCCGCCGCAGCCTGTCACACGGGCCAGCAAGGGTGAACAGTGCTGCCAGAGAAACAGCCAGAGGCAGCAGGCTATGCTGCAGAGAAAGATAGTGGTTTGGTTCACTGTTTTGAAAACAGTTTATGCCAGCAGTGGTGATAAAAGAGAAAAATCCAGCAATATTCAGACACCACCTTAGAACAGTTCATGCCCAAAAAGAATGAGAGAGCCCAGTTGAATAAATAACAAATGAAAAATCATCCATACTCACATCATGTGTCCTTGGAGACATTTGGACATTGTAGCAATCAGCACTGAAAAATTCAATTAATCCAGAAATAACTAACAATTATCCTCCCAGGTCAGAAAAGCGACATCTGAAACTAAAGACAAACATTCAGATTAGTTTTAGGCTGTGGCAGATGCAGGGAGGGAGGCTCAGCTCACTTCCAAAACATCAGTGTCTGTAGTAATGCATAGGCAGATGCTGTTCAGAGGCAATAGCTGGGGAGGCTTGAGGCCCTAGCCCTCCTTGACATGAAGGCCTGGAATCTGCCTTTGGTTTTAGGTTCTGAGACTAGGGTTCACAAAATACTCGTAACAACTAGGTGAATGTTCAGTGAGTGGCATGACCTGGTAAATACCTGTATTTACCACTAAAAAGGGGCAAAATAATATTTTTGCAAACTCCAAGCAAGAGAGTGATGGATAAGGGCAACATGTAGGTAAAAGCCATGGCACTGTCAAGGATTTTAAATCATGGTATTGGCATGGTCTCTTGTCAGAACTTGAGCTTAGTAAGCAGTTCATTTATTATGGTGGCTGAGCAAATGGAACAAGTGAGATTTCTCAATAGGGCACTATTATTCTCTGTAGGTGTTTAGTATTATCAAGCCAACAATTTGAGGGCATTCATTATCCAAGAAAGGCTTCTGCAAAGCAAAGCTACACTGAAGACAGTGGTGGATCCAGTATCAGGACTCTGAGGTGCAATGGTGGACAAAGCATACAGTGCCGTACAAGCATCAACCTGTTACAAGGAATGAAAGTTGCACACAATAGTGAGCATGCACAAGTGACCAACGATGGCACAACCACTTTAGATTACACCCAGATGGACAGCAGCATGGGGCAATGGTAATTTACATGAGATCAGCCCACTGAGTCCCAAAATGAAAATTGCACAATAGACCCTTTTTAGGTAGGTACCTTTCATGATGGAGCCCAATTATTTTAGAGCAGAAAACCAGCCAAAAATGATCAATTTTACATGCAGTCTATAGTGGCTACCAATTTGCAGGCTCAGCAGCAGGATAGCAGTACAAAACTTATAGGGCCTCTACAACCCACAATGTCCTTCACACAAGCAGCAGATAATCATTTCAAACAATAAAGCACCTTCTTTCAGGTGACATCATGCATGTTTCACATTTTAATTTTTACAACCTACATATATTTATTCAGGCACTGCCAGGCCAGCCATGTAGTGAGTGGTTTCAATAACAGCTTGAGGTGAAGTAACACTGTGTACAAAGGTTGTAGGCTCGAATGTCTGCGTGCTTTATGGAACAAAAAACCGAAATGTGGAATATTACATACTTCTTTATTTCTGGCCATTCAAAACTTGACAAAGAATCGTATTCGAACTATTGTTTATTATCTTGGCCTTTTCTCTTTAACATATAATATGAATGTAAGACGGTTATTTTTAGGACTTTTCTGATATGCCTAGAATAGAAAATGATAATCTTACGAATAATTTACGATTTATTGTGCAGTTAGATTATATTCTGAGCGCCACAACCTTCTGAATCCTAAAGGTTAAATCAATAATACACGATTAGGTATTTCTCGAACGCACTCAGCGTTTCATTTGTTCTTACATCCACCATCCACCAGAGTTCGTTAAAACGTGCCCACCAAAAGTAACTTTGCGCATCAACAGGGGGAAAAATATATGGGTGCATAATTATTATTATTTATATCCATACATTCATCACCGCGTCGCTAAAAACATGCCCAACGTTCGTTCGGCAACAACAACAGCAATCAGCAGCACAAACAACGAAGAGGAGTTGCACGCTTTGCAGCAATTTGGCACTTTTCCAAAAGTGCGTGATATTACTCAAGCTAGTAAGCCTTTATAACCTCTTTGGAAATTTGGAGGTATTCTACTTACTCTGAAAATCTCAGTATAGGAAAGTCAGCATAGGAAAACATGGGCTTTAGCACTATGTCTTGCCAACCGGTCCCAGTTATATGTATATGACTTTGGGCAAAAGCCAGAGACGGATTCAAGGGGGAGGTAAAAGGATTTTTTGAGGTTTTTGTTTAGTGTATGCTTGTATTAGAGTGGGTTTTAAGGGGTGGGAGTGGGGTTTGTTAAAAAAGAGGTGGTCGCCCCCTTTATAGGTTCCGGCATAGGCGATCCAGGGGAAGGGGGCCAGAGGTATCCCCCGATTGATCCTCCAGGCACCCCCTAAAATGGTCACGGCGCCCCTGAAAACTCGAAGGTGCCCCCTGAAATTTTTCTCCACACCCCTCCTCCTACCCAACAGGATGAAAAATATGGCGTCCACCGAAAGGGTTTGGCGCCCACCTGATGGGTTATGCCCCCCAAAATTGGTGCCCTCTGGTCCTGATGGCGCCTCCCTCCGGGACAGTTGCCCCCCCGCCCCTCCCCCGCTTGGTAATCTTGGACTGACCTATGACCCAAGCACGTCCAATTCCAAGGAGGTAGCAGATAGGGCTCGAGCCCCTAGCCGCCATCCTCACCCAAGCAGTGGCGTAGCCAAGGGGGTCCTTGGGGTCCGCGGACCCCCCTTGGGCTGACCTTGTGCACTGGAAAACACGAGCATTGGTCTCGGGGGGCCCCTGAGCTTGGTCTCAGGGGGCCCCCTGAGCTCAGTTTCAGGGCCCCCGAGCTTGGTCTCAGAAGGCCCCCGAGCTTGGTCTCAAGGGACCTCCGAACTTGGTCTCAGGGCCCCCAGAGCTTAACCTCACGGGCCTTTCGATCTTTGTCTCAGGGGGCCCTCCTAGTTTGGTCTCAGGGACCCCCAAGCTCGATCTCAGGGGCCCCCGAGCTTGGTCTTAGGGAACCCCGAACTTGGTCTCAGGGGGCCCCTGAGCTTGGTCTCACGGGCCTTCCGAGCTTGGTCTCAGGGGGTCCCGATCATCGGTAACGAGTGCTCCAGAGTACCGAACGTTGAACTCGGGGGGGGGCTGAGCTCGGTCTCAGAGGTCCCTCTGAGCTTGGTCTCAGGGGCCCCCGTGCTTGGTCTCAGGAGGCCCCTCAAGCTTGGTCTCAAGGGACCTCTGAACTTGGTCTCAGGGCCCCCGAGCTTAATCTCACGGATCTTTCGATCTTTGTCTCAGGGGGCCCTCCTAGTTTGTTCTCACGGTCTCCGCCCCCCCCGAGCTCCATCTCAAGGGCCCCCGAGCTTGGTCTCAGGGGACCCCCAAACTTGGTCTCAGGGGCCCCTGGGCTTGGTCTCACGGGCCTTTTGATCTTGGTCTCGGGGGCCCCCGAGCGTGGTCTCAGGGGCCCCCGAACTTGGTCTCAGGGACCCCCCGAGCTTAGTCTCAGGGACCCCCGAGCTTGGTCTCTCGGGCTTTCCGAGCTTGGTCTCCGGGGACCCCGAACTTGGTCTCAGGGTACCCCCCGAGCTTGGTCTCTCGGGCTTTCCGAGCTTGGTCTCAGGGGACCCCGATCATCGGTATCGAGGGCTCCAGAATACCGAACATTCGGAACATTGATCTTTGGGCACCCTGAGCTCGGTCTCAGTGGCCCCCGAGCTTGGTCTCAGAGGGCTCCTCGAGCTTTGTGTCTGGCCCCCAAGCTTGGTCTCAGGGGCCCGAGCGTGGTCTCAGGGGCCCCAAGCTTGGCATCAGGGGCCCTGAGCTTGGTCCGAGGGGGCCCCGAGCTTGGTCTCACGGGCCTTCCGAGCTTGGTCTCAGGGGTCCCGAGCTTGGTCTCACGGACCTTCCGATCTTGGTCTCAGGGGCCCTCCGAGTTTGGTATCAGGGGGCCCCCGAGCTTTGTCCCAGGGGGCCCCAGAGCTGGTCTCAGGGAGCTCCCCGAGCATCGGTATCGATGGCTCTGGAGTACCGAACATTGATCTCGGGAAGTGGAGGGGGAGGGGGGCAATATTGATTTGGGGGTGTCCCCCGACTATCGATATCGAGGGACTTATGCGTGAGGCACGAGAATTGGCATCATGGGATCCAGAGTTTGGTCTCAGGGGGCCCCAGGCTTGGGCTTAGGGCTCCCCGAACATTGGTATCGTGGGGCTCCTGAATACCGAGCATTCGTCTCGGTGGGGGGGGGCTCCAAATGTTGATCTGAGGGCCCCCGAATATCGGTGTCGAGTTACTCCTGAGAAAAGTGCAAGCATGGGGCTAAGGGTGCCCCCAGCCTAAGTGGGACCCCGAGCTTGGTCTTAGGATCCAGGTGCATCAGTATCCAGGGGCTCCGGAGTATTGATATCGGGGGGAGGGAAGCAATTATTTCAGGGGCCTCCAAATGCTGATCTCGGCGGGCCCCCGAATGTGTGGATGCAGTGGCGTAGCCAAGGGGTCCTAGGAGACCGAGGACCCCCTTGGGCCAATCTGAACCACTGCAAAGGATTTTCTGATCACGGAGTCCCCAGAGTCAGTCTCAGAAGCCCCTGAAAATTCGTTCTCAGGGCGTCCCGAGTCGTCCTCAGGGCTCCACCTTGAGAGTCGGTCTCACGGCCCCCGAAAGTAGATTTCAGGGGGCCCCTGAGAGTTGATCTCAGGGGATCCAAAAATTTGGCCTCAGGGGGCCCCGAGAGTCGGTCTCAGGGGGGCCGAGCTAGTCCCAGGGGCCCCCAGAGAGTGGTTCTCAGGGCCCCACGACAGTCTATTTCAGGGGGCTCCGTGAGAGTTAGTCTCAGAGAACCCCAAGAGTTGGTAAAGGGGACCCCGAGAGTCGGTCTCGGGGAGCCCCCCTCCCCAGAGATTCGATCTCATGGGCCCCAAGAGTTGGTTTCAGGGGGTACTGAAAATTGGTATCAGGGAGCTCCGAGAGTCAGTCTCAGGGGGCCCTGAGCTAGTCTTAGGGGCCCCAAAGTGTGGGTCTCAGGGCCCGGCGAAAGTATAGTTCAGGGGCCCCCATGGGAGCCAGTCTCAGAGAACCCCAAGAGTCGGCCAAGGGGACCCCGAGAGTCAGTCTTAGAGGACCCCGAGATGCGGTCTCAGGGGCCCATAGTCATACGGGAGTCTCTCTCAGGAGGCAATATTTACTTTCAGGTGGCCCCGAGAGTTAATCTGGGGGTCCGAGAGTTATCCTGGATGGCTTAACACTGGCATAGCAATACAAGCCTTGTACAAGGAACAAAGTTCCCCATAGTCCACCTATCAGAGACCCAAAGTCCAAGGAAGTACTCACCTCCCCAAGCTCCGGGATCTCCAGCCAATGGCTAGGGGAGGAGTAAATGGGCGGTTTCATCAGTATGACCGTCCACGGAATAGGTTTTATGTGGTATCTGGGCAGAGCTGCAAAAAGTCGGGCTCTCGGGTCATAAAGTGCCCGACAGATTTTAGGGCACGGTATGGTCTTGCGACAGGTCTTACAATCTGTGAGAAAAAAATCTTGAAAGGAAGCAGAAAATATTTTTGTTCTAAAAAAACTTAATATTAGAATTGTCACCTCTTTCACTCAACAAGTTTTTCACGAATTTGCACCTCTCCCATATCAAGCCAGTGTGCGGCAAGAACCGATGGAAAATCGAGGGACTTATGAATCGAGGGACCTTTGAATAGAGGGCCTTATGCACAGAGGGTCTTTTCGAGGGACTTATGAATCGAGGAACCTTTGAATAGAGGGCCTTATGCACAGAGGGCCTTTTAAACGTCACCCAGAAAATCCTCTGCTGGAAAAATTCCTTCACCGGCCTGTCGGGCCCGATTTGTATTCCATAGCACGCGACAGCTTGGCCCGACAGGCCGCCGTAAAGGTAAAGGCGACAGGCAAAACAGTTTTTTTCCTTCGTTTCCTTCGTTTGGAAGTACGCTCAACGCTGCCGCAAGGGCGCTGTTTGAACAAAGCCGGTGTAAAAGGTATCTTTGGTTTGAAAAGCAGCCCTGCGGTTTGGTGTGTTGCCTTGTGGATATGGCGGATGCCAAGGCCCTAGAATCCCGTGGTGTGGTGGAGACAATACGTTGCAAGGTTGTGTTTTTGATTATTTTTCTCTTGCATTACTTTGGTATACATCTTGAGTAAACTGGTTGAGCCTGGATTTCATCGTCCATAGTTGAAGGGCTGATAAATGGCTCCGATTAAGCTGAAGCCCCTTCCACCGTCCCGTGTCAAGCTTAAATGTGGATTTGAGGGATGTGGGTATTTTGGCGAGAAACGTTTTTTTAAGGAGCATCAGCGAATCAAGCATTCTGGGCTGCCCTGCAAGTTCAGGAACAGTGGTTTTGGCCAAGGAGGTCGTTTTGAAGCATGGATCAAACAGCGGGCAGATCAGAACAGTGTGGGGAGAAAACAAAGAAGTAAGTGATGTGGTGTTCGTTGTAATTTCGGCAGCTTACATTTATTTCCACACAGTATGTTATGCTCACTGTTGATCAATAATTTTAAATGATATTAATAAGGGAAAAATGAATTTTACCGGCAGACTGGTCAAATTAGACTAAAACATTTGATTTTCCCTTCCGTCTTCTTTTAAATCCAATGCCTGTTTGTCCAGAATTAACCACAAAAGTTGCATACCTTCATCAGTGGATTTGTAGATGCCAAAGAAACAAAACTCTTCACCTTTCCACATTAATTTGAGTTTTAAGTACCAAACTATTTCTCCTATCTCATTTTATTCACTTACCTAAATATGCCTATGATCTATGTCAAGGGGACAAAGATATAACAAAAACACAGCCTAGTGCAACCTTTACTCATTCCTTTTACTCTTAACTTCCTTGGAAACATGATATTTATTTGACATTTACTATCTAACTGACTTAAGGTTATTTATTAGCCTCATGAACTTCAGATCCTAAACCACGTACCCTCATGGAAATGAGCACGGCAATGCATGAAAAACTTTGAGATAGCCAACAGCTTCAAAATTTAGGATTTTTCATGTAAACATGCATTTAAAGTCATGGAAAGCTAATATTACATGTTTGTATTCAACTACAAGTAGCCATGATCCTTAAAAAACACTTTCGAATATCGACAAAGTACCCCTCCAATCTTGTTTGTCTGGCCATCAGAGCAAAATCCATATATAAATTTTGGGGGTTCCTTCCAAATTACCCCCTCCCACCTCCAAAAAACTGAAATCATGAAAATCTGCAGAAGCTGGCATAAGTAACCGCATGGTATGGGAACCAGGTCAGCTTTCTTCCATTGCAAACTATATTTTTTAAGTATTCTGGGCTGGACTATGTAACATAATAACAAAATATCACTTATTCTCATTCTAGTGCAGCATTTTTTGTCAATGGCGGCTGCAGAGGACTGAAAAAGGGGGGCTGCTTTTCATGTTATTGTATATTTCCACCTGTGACCTAAATCATCTAAATTCAAGACTGAGTCTTATTCAAGACCCAGTCGAGCTGACTTTGACACACACTATTTGTATGCTGTACGTCCACAAATCTCAAATTACATCCACTTTACCAATGGCGACTCCAGAAAATGAGAATTGGTGGTTCGGTATTCAATTTGTTATATGTGTCTGCCGATAACCTTAATTTCCTGGGCGTGTCTGATAATTGAAAACCCGAAGAACAGTCTCAGTTCTAGAGTTTTGAAAATTAATAGACTTGTGTCATTCCACTTAGATTTTCCATAGGCGGCTTCAGAGCACGAAAAACAAGGATATCACACATATAAGGATCAGAGCACAAAAATAAGGATAATGATATCCATTGGTGCCAAACTTGAAGTTTTTTATGCTAGTTTTAGTATTTTCTATTAAGAATGTGGAAAAAGAAAAGGAACATTTTACCAATTGAATGGGTTTTAGACAATTTTAATAGTCCTATCCTAACCACCCGACAGATTTGGAGGTTTTTTCGAAAGTGCCCGACAGATTTGAGATTTTTGCAGCTCTGTATCTGGGGCACACTTCTATGTCCCTTTTATTGAGTGTCCTTTTCCTTTCCATTTCTTTTAGCTTTTAGAATACGATCCAGAAATATCGCTTGAGATCCAATGCTCAAAGAATATTTTCGAAAATCATATGCCTCGGAAAATGTATCTATGCCCATTGCGTACCAAAAAAGACAAATTGAAACATGTCGATCAGGCACAATTACCGAAAGAAAGGCAAAAACCATCTAGTTTTAGCATCCATAATAGCAAATCGAACAGGGAATTTGACACTTCAGCTGATTTTTAATCTATTAGCTTAATCCCAAAAACTACCGTCCTAATTATTCTGAAATACCTAAGCAGCTTCCAAATATGTTTGTAGGAAACCAGACAAACAAGGGCAATGACAGAAATTGATCAGCATAATCTCAACAAGAAAAATAGGGATAAAAGGTTGAAAATAACAATGACAAAATGAACCAAGGCTATATGCATCCCAGGCGCCTATTGTTTTGGTAATTTGCCCATTTACAACATTGCAAGGGTAAGAAAGAAACTGTGGTTCTGATGAGTTCATCAGGATATTTCCGCGGAATAGACGTTATATGGCGTCCGGAACACACTACCATATCCCCTGTATTTTTATTCATTTTTTTCCATTTCTTTGGAAATTTTCTGATTAGAGAGTTCATGAATTCGACACTCGGAAAGAGTGGGTAATCATTTCCTGTAGAAGACCATTTCTTCGTACTTAAAATGACTGACCTTCAATAACTTCATGCCTGGTACCAGAGTGAGTTGAGGTAGAGTCAGGTTTAACATCATGTACGCAGCAACATTAAATTTCCCGAAATGTGCCACAAAGCTGTTTTATAGCCACGCTGCCATATATGTAGGCCTTAATATTTGGTGGCCTATATTTACCAACATTTGGTCAGATCGAGAAAAATCAAACTATTAACAAAATAAGAACAAACATTTAAAAGGAAGGTGGCACCTTCATAACATGATTTTAACTGAGATAGTCAAGTTGTAAAGCAAGTCAGAAAACCCGGTACTCAATATATCGTTTGTCTTGGAACTCGAGATTTCCGTAGAAAAAAACTAAAACCTACCTACAATGTACCCCTCATGTACCCCTAGCAGCAGACCACAGTTGTCATGGCTGTTGGTGTGACGACATGCTGACGTCACGATGAGCATCAGCCAATCGAAGCCCTTGAAGCTTTTCGAGTATGGTAGTGGTTGCCAGATCATGACATCATCCACAGGCAGATATTTATTTCTTTTCCTAGAGGAGTATTTAAAAAATCAAAATATTGAGCTTATTGTACATTTTTCAGAGAAGTCATGAGTGGTTTCATTATTTTCGGCTAAAAGTACGCCTAATTACACTAAATTCCAGGATTCGACCTGGAATCCTGGAAAGGTGCCACATTCCCTTTAAAAGGCATAGCAAAATTTCCGTCATGCAAATTTAATAATGCCAAAATATCATACGTCAAATATAGGAGATGAGCCCCGGCTACTAAGGGGCCCCCCGGCCTGGGGGCCCCATGAAGGTAGTCGGACCCCCTTGGCCGAATCCTGGCTACGCCACTGCACCCAAGGTAAAGTCATGGATACGTTATTGGTCATCATCCCCAAAAATCAGAAGATTACAATTATCTAATTGTAGTGTAATTTTGTTTGCATACCTATCATACCACACAAATGTTTTATCCTTACGTACCATACCTACCTACATATAAGCCTTACTTCCTTGAAATGCATTTATAAAGAACAATGAAACACAATTTGCTGGGTAGCTCTTAAAGGGAATGTGGCACCTTCATAGCGTGATTTTAACTGAGATAGCCAAGTTGTAAAGCAAGTCGGAAAACGCAGTACTCCATATATCATTTGTCTTGGAGCTCGATATTTCCATAGAAAAAGTTAAAACCTACCTGACACCAACCCCTCATCCAGGGGTGGAGATCTCTTTTTCAAACGAGGGGGTCCCGTTTCGGTCGAGGCCTTAGGAGGGGATGTTTTTCGTAAGAAAATGAAGACACTAAAATTCAGGCAAAGCCTATAAATACCGTATGAAATCCTATGATGGAAGGATTTTTACACTAGCCGGATCATGACTTCCTCGGGAGGTAAAACCGACATGTATGTGTACATTTCAACATACTTGGAGCATTCAATCATATTTTTTCCGGAAACACAAAATGAGATACGGGTCCAAACCTTTACCGTTGACTCGGTATTTGCAATGATAGCGATTATAACGTACCGTGCGCTTTTAACCCTCGCCCCACCGGGGGCCATCGATGCCCCTAAGGTTTTTCAGAATAGCAGAAAAACAACGAAACGCAGCACCGCGGTTGAGGGCTTTATCTCTCACCTGATCATTTTCCCACCACCCCTGAAAATTTTTACCCCGGGTCACCCAAGGTCAGGTCACCAGGCGAAGTCAACCAAGGTCACCACACTTTAACTTTGAAGCTCTATAAGAGCTACATTTCTTAGTCCATCGATTTGAAACTTGCTAAATTTCATGATCCTTCCAGGGTCTACAACGCTTATATCCGGGATTTTCCGATTTCGTGACCTGAGGTCAGGTCACGAGGTGACCTCCCCCATTGGAAAAGCATAGGGAAAAGCTGTCTCATGATACAAAAGCCACAAAAACGATTGAAAATACTTAGACTGCTCAGAACAGCGTTTTTGGACACCCTTTCACGGATCCCATGGGTCATATTTTCCCTTTGAGTTTTCCAAGGTCATCCAAGGTCACCAGGGGTCAAAAACAGTATTTTGACAATAACTTTTGACCTAATTAAGCTAGAGTGCTGAAACAAATACCATCGTGTTTGTCTCGTCACTGGCTTTTATTTGATATACGGCAAGGTCACTTTCTGACCTTCCGTGACCTCAGGTCATATCAGGTCACGAGGTAACCTCTGGAGGTCAAACCCCTGGCGAGAGGTCTTTACGTTTCACATAGCGGAAAAAGGTCTGGCAATTTCCTATCAAATGTACTCAACCAGATCTCAATAGCTCTAATGGCATAGGAGTTATGCCCAGTTTTCTTAAGCATTACATATTTGAGTGAAAATAGCCTATCGCGACCTTTCTTGACCTCTGGAGGTCAAACCATTGACCTGAGCTCTTAAACATATGAAGTAATTTCTTACTGAATTCACGCGAGCTTTCTAATGCACTTGCAGATTTGTGCTAAGCCCCATATTTTCGGAGTTAGAGGGGGAGCCATGGATGCCCCCCGGTGGGGCGAAGGTGGTGCCGGACCCCCGGTGAGGCGCGGGTTAATCTGATCCTCAATGAAAACGTGTTAGCAGCAGACATCAACGTGTGAAATTGAATACTTCTCAATGCTCAAGTCTAGCGTATTCCCCTTCTGAGAAGTCTTATAACCCCAGCATCAGGGGCGTCGCCACCGGGGGGACCGGGGAGGGACTGCCCCCCCCCACCTTTTGGCCAAAAATTTCCTGATCTCAGTCAAAATGGGAGAAAACCGGACATTCGACCAGCCGCTGCAGAAGGCAACGAGGAGCCCAAATTCGAACAGTATTAGCTTCTAACGTGGAAAGTTTTTTGTCAGCGTCAGTTTGAAGTTTGGCTGCCCTCCCCCACTTTTTTGCCGGTGGCGACGCTTATGCCCAGCATTTGTTGCACTATTATAGCCCAAAACGATTATTACAATATAAATACTCATGATGTATTAAATCACCAAAAATACGGAGCCATGCTACAATATGGCGATAGCTAGGTCCAGTATGCTGTTTCCGCAAAATTGGCACATTTTCTACGCTCTTTCTCCTCCTGTCTCACTCACGTTATGGTTCTCCCTTACAATTAAAGAAAAAACTGCACCTTACATGAAATGAAATTGTATAAAATAAAAGTATGCCAAGAAAATTCGTTACTTGAATGTGTAATAGCTCTTATTAAAATCACTTTCGTGATACTTTTTCGTGTGTAGAATCATGGGTTCCGCCGCTGGGAAGACGGAGAGACGCGTCCCCCACTTTTGAGAGTGGGAAAGGACGGATTATGCTTTGTCCCCCCCCGACACTTTTCACGCAGGGTCCAATTACGTTGTCCCGAGTACTGAAATCATTATAGCGAAAAACAAAGAGCGGGCCTCCTGCAAACACCCCAATGACAACCAAAAATTCTTTCCAATACCTGAATGTGGGTATAGGCGCCCATTTTGATCTCTCAGGGGGCCCTTCACTGGCTCAGGGATCTTGCAATCAAGTCAGAAACCCTCTGCAGATTATATTTTCAGTGGGCCTTAGGCCAGCAAAATTGTACCCATCACCAAACCAGGGTGCCAGACGAGCTAAGGGCCCCAAAAAGCTCAGAAGTTCCCAGATCAGCACGATGTGCCCAGACAAACTAATTTGATCCATAATAGTTAAATGAGCCCAATGCCACTTCAGTGGACACCAATCCACATAGTGGCCCTAGGACCAAGTTAGGAACCTCTAACGTAATTCCTCTCAGGGGCCGTAGACTAGCTCAGGACTTCCTTTAACATTCTACCTCAGGGGCCCTTTTTAGCTCAGGAGGCCCAAAATCAGCTTGAGCCCCAATATCACCCCAGGAAGCTCCTGTGCAATACCCTCCCAAGGACCCAGAACAGCCTAGAGGGTTTTTGCGAAACTCCCTCTCTCGAGGCCCATGTCAATTCAGGAGGCTCAGGCCAACACAGGGGTCCCAAGATCAGCGCGGGGGCTTAACCATCTAAACATGTCCTAAATAAGCTCAAGGGCCCGAACTTCAACTCAGGGGGGCACAGATACGTTGAAGGGGCCCTAAAGCAGCTCAGGAGGTCCATAAAACTAAGAGGGCTAGACCAACGGGGTGCGTCGACAAGCTCACGGAGCCCCAGATAAGCACAATGGGGCTGCAAACAAGCCAAAAGGGCCCATACGTTACGTTACGTTATCGGGCCGTTTCACTCCTGCCCCTGTTCGGCAAGCTATTGGAGAGCTGTATACGGGATTCACTAATACTCCATGTTCAACCCGTCTTGTCAGACAAACAGCATGGTTTTGTCCCACGCAGGTCTTGCGAAACAAATTTAGCCTCTCTTCTCAAAACAGCGTGGGATTCGATCTCTTCTGGACACCAAACCGATGCCATTTATACCGATTACTCTGCGGCGTTCCAGAGTGTCAATCACAAACTTCTCCTATACAAGCTCAAGCACTCTTACCAAACCACTGACCTGGCACTAAATTGGCTATCATCCTATTTGAGCAATCGAAAGCAACGTGTCATTGTCAACGGAAAGTGTTCGGATTGGACCAGGGTAATCTCTGGAACACCAGAGGTTAGCACTCTCTCACCGTTGCTCTTTGCTCTGTTTGTGAACGATCTCCCGAACGTGATCAAAACGAACTGCCTTCTTTTTGCGGACGACGTAAAATTGTACAGCCAAATTATCTCTTTGGAGGACATTGCGCGGCTTCAGGGAGACCTGAATGCTCTCACACAATGGTCCCATGATTGGAAACTCCAACTAAATCCTTTGAAATGCAAAGCATTCTCAATTACTCTGAAACGGAACTCCATCCTGGCCACCTAGAAAATTCAAAACACTGCTCTGGACCGGGTAGATTCTATCCTCGACCTCGAGGTATGGCTGGACACCAAATTAACCTTCGCCGACCACATCAACAACACGGTAACTAGAGCAAACAGAGCTCTGGGCGTGATTATTAGAACCTCCAATCTTGCCATACAGGGGGAGAATTGTCACCGGAACCTCTCCTGGCAGCTTATTTTGGCAACGTTCGGGAAATTCTAGAATACGGTTGCGTGATTTGGGGGGGGGGTGCTGCCCAAACAAACCTTGAAAGACTTGAAAGGGTTCAACATAAATTCCTTATCTGGCTCGCTTCCACTACTCGTACATTAACAACATCTTTGGCATACTCAGACCTTTTGGCCACTTTTAACATAACCAGCCTTTCAAACAGGAGGTATCAGTACGACGTACTTTTCGGTCACAAAATTCTAGCCGGGAAGGTGGACTCTGCTCTCTTGCTCGGGACATTCCCCCTTCACGTCCCCACGCGACCCACCCGGAATATGAACGGTACATTGCTCCACGTTCCCTTCGCCAGGGTGGATACGGTTAAAAGAGGTGTATTTTGTCGGGCGGCTGGTGCTATGAACTCTTTCTTAACCGTGTGTCAAAATTCAGATGTATTCCGTTCAACATTTTGTCAGTTCAGATCTCAAGTCCGCGCGTATATAAAAAGTCTGTAGTGATCTCCCCTTGTTTTTGTTAGGACGTTTTATTTGTATTTAGTGCGTATGTGGATCATTGTATCCTGTATAAGCTGAGTGTTCGATCGTCGATCGTGTTTGATCGTCTTCGATACGACAGGAGCTGTAATTGGGGGCAACCTGTTGCTCATGACACAAATAAACAATAAACAATAAAGAGACCTGATACCAGCCCAGGGGAAAATTGTTTGCTCAAGGGACACTGATCCAGCTAGGGGCCATAAAACCGAGTCAAAAACCTCTTAAGTAGCTCCTCTCAAGGGCCCGTACCGGCTAAGGTGACCCAAAACCAGCTTGCGCCCCAAGAAAAAGTCAGTAAGCTCCTGTGGAATACCATCTCAGAGTCCCAGATCAGCCTGGGGACCCCTTGGAAAACTCCCTCTCAGGAGGCCCAAGCCCAACTCAGGGGGCCCAAGGTCAGCTGATAGGGGCCATTCCAGTTAAGAGGTTCCAGGCCAGATAAGGGGCCCCTGACGACTCAAAAAGCGCCAGTGCCAGCACCGGGGTTTCAAGATCAGCGAGGGGACCTTGACCATCTAGAAGAGCCTCAGATCAGCTCAGGTAGCCAGACCCGCTTTGAGGGCTCTAAATTGGCTCAGTAGGCCCAGAAAAACTCAGGGGCCAGACCAGTTGGGCCCCCGACGATGTCAAGGGACCTAGACCAACACAATGGGGACCGGACTAGCTGAAAGGCCCATACCCGTTAAAGGGCCCAATGCCAGCCAAGGGGCCCTAACCAGCTCAAGGGACATCAATGTAGCTTGGGACCTTACGACCAAGCCAGAGAACTCCTAAATAAATTCTCTCAGAGGCCCTTTACCAGTTCATGACCCCTGAGCGAGCTCAGGGTCTAAGGCCGAGCCAGTAAGCTCATGTGCAATATCCTCTCACGGCCTCAGAACAGCCCAAGGGCTTCCTGAAAACTTCCTCTCCGGCGGCTCAAAACCAACCCAGGGGTCCCAAGACTACCTGATACCAGATAACGGGTTCCGATATAGGCAGGACACTCCAGTACCAACATATGGGTTTCAAGATCAATGTGGGGTCTGGTTATCTAAAGGGGCCCCATATCAGCTGAGGGGATTCAATATCACGTCAGATAACCCACCAACAACTCAGAGGGCCCAGACCTGTTCAGGAACCCCAAAACCGCTTAGGCCAGGGGGTCCAGAAAACTCAGAGGACGATACCGACTTGGGGGCCTCAAGCTCAAGTCTAGAACTTGTTGTACAAGAGTCTCCCAGGGGCCCCTAGAACAGCTAGGGGCCCCGAGTGAAGCTTTATCTCAGAAGGCATAAAACCAACTCAGGGGTTCCAAAACATCACAGGGGTTCCAGAACATCTGAGGGGTCCCGAAATCATCTGAGGGAGGCCCCATACCAATTCAGGAGGGTCAGACAAGATAAAGGGCCCCCAAAGAGCTCAGGGGTTCCAGTGTCAACTCAGGGGTCCGTATCAGCCCATGTGGCTCAAAATAATCGGCTCCCAGAACAGCCCAAGGACCACCTGCAAAACTTTGATCTCAGGAGGCACAAATTTAACTCAGGGATGCAAACCAGCTTAGGGGTCCAAAGACCACCTGGCAGGCCCCATAAAAGTTCAGGAACCACCCCGGAACAGATAATAGGCCCACGATGAGCTCAGGGGCTCATGTCCTAACTCTAAGGGGTCCAGTTTAGCCCAAGGTTCTCAAGATCACTGCAGGGGACCCGACCATGTAAAGAGCCCAGACCAGCTGCAGGGCCAAACCAGCTCGAGCCCACACCATCCCAGGGGCCCAAACCAGTTGGAGGTCTTAGACTACTTCAGGGACCGCAGACCAGCTTAACTTCACGGGATCCCAACACTGCTCGGGGGTGGGGGGGGGCACACCAACGCGGGGGCTCCACGCCAATTCAGAGACCCAGTTAAGCAAAGAGGCCCTGAATCAGCTCAAGGAGTGCCAAATCAACTCGGGGCCCCACACCAGCTCAGGGGTCTTGCCTCTACTCGGAGACCTTCAAACACGAAGTTCAGGGTGCCTTAAAGTGTCCCCGCCCCCAATATTGTTCCAAGGTGGTTGGAGAACCATTCGCCGCCAGAATACGCTACTTGGACATCGCTACTCGGAATATGAATGTGCCAAAATACGCTACTCGAAGAAAGCATGAGCTCGTCAATTGGTGAACGAATGTATAAATTTGGTCATTTTTTCACTTATAGGCTTTAAAACTCAGACTCATATTTTGAAATGTTCGCAATCGCGCGGTCGCCTAGTTCGCCTGCACCGTAGACACAGGTGGTGACGTAATAACGTCATATAAAATTGCTAACAACTAGGCTAAAATTATTCCACTAAATTGTAGATGACCAGGCTCCAAACTACATTTTTTCTCTTAACCCGCGCCCCGGTTGGCCTCCGAGCCACCTTCGCCCTGATGGGGGGGTGTTTGAACACCCCCGCCCCCTCGAAGTCGGCCTCTATGCGGGATAGCGAAAAAAACGCGAACGCTGGTGGATAGCTCATACAAATTCATGAAGAAACTATATCAGTCACTTTTGGGAACAGATCAGTATTGAGGTCATGACAGGTCAAAGAAGGTGGCATTTTTAGCAAAGTTTTTGGGCTTATCATCTATTGTTAAAACCATTTATAGGCACCATTCGCTTCCTCTCGTCACGACAAATCGAATGATGTATCATATGACCATACTAGGTCAAAACACAATGGCCTGACCTCAGGTCAGGTCAAGGTCACGTTTTTACTTAGCATTGTCAAT
Organism: Lepas anatifera; assembly: GCA_034440635.1. NCBI lineage: Eukaryota > Metazoa > Arthropoda > Thecostraca > Lepadidae > Lepas > Lepas anatifera. Next base: position 102,463 of record JAOTON010001267.1, read on the forward strand.
ATGCATATCAGTTGACTTGCAATAACAATTCAAACGCAATGATGTGAAAATAAAAGTTGTATCATCATTTTATGCAAAGTTATTGACCTAAGCCTGAAAACTGCTTAAGTATCTCCAGATGACCTCCAAGATCTCGCAGGTCATGAACCTGGAAAGGGGCCCAGAATACTTATATTTTAAGAATATGAAGGTATTATCAGCTGGATCAACACAAATACAGCCCAATTTGTTTTTCACATGTACTTCAAATGGAAAGACCATGACCCGCACTTGACCTTAGGTCATCGATATGGAAAATCCCTGAACATATTTTGTAGAACTCGGTGGGGCTATTATTTGTTATAAGTTTCAATCAAATAGATTCGACAATTTCTTACTTATGCCACCTTAAACATGTTTTGAGGTGAGGTCACTTGACCTGCATTGGCGACCTGACCTTCCCAAACATAAATTTTTGGAAAAAGTTGCGGAATCGATCAAGGATAAGGTGTACCAAGTACGGCGGTGCTTCGTTCCTCCGTTTTTTTGTGCCGCCGGAAAAACCCGAGGGATTGTTTAAAAACCCCCACCGGGGCGAGGTTAGAGCGTTAAATTGTTTCGAATTTCAATTCTCCCACGATGCTTTAGAGGCGGACAAAGCAGCTAACCTCAGAATGCCTATCAAGCAGCCATCAAAAATAAAATAATAACGTCATAAAATCGGGGTATAGGTATCATATGTCAGTCACCCCAAATAAAGGTCAAGATCACATGTCAAGGTAATTTAATCCAGTGTTCCGGACAGATGACAATGCTCGGTAAAACGTATGCTTTGCTGTGACATCATAGTTAAGATTATTGACTGTCAAGGTCGATATCACTGGTCAACAAGGCCAAGCCCTCATTTCCGGCTAAAAGGCTGCTACGGTAGCACTTATATTGTACGTTAGTGGGAATAGGTTTTGTTAATAATAGGTCATTAACCTTGAATGACCTTGACCTCAAGCTTTAAGGGGGCGTGGTAGTGGAGTGGTCAGTGTAGCTGGCTTCCACGCAGCCGACCCGGGTTCATGTCTCGGCGGCTTCCCTGGAAAAGGAGCAAGCTGGCTCCCGAGAAACCATTCCAACAGGGAAAGAGTTGGCGACGCCATATGACCATTGTAGTCGGTGCGTCGATAAGACTCAAAAATCATCTATTACCTCACGCTTTAGGAGGATATTGAGTGGGACCTTCCCTCTCTGACCTTAGTTCACTAGCATTGCCGCTTTTTCTGCATAATCACGGCATTTTCCAATAGGTTTACAGCACAGCTCATATGTGAACTTACAACCTCATTTGACCTTGAAGATACGTAAATCACCATCGCCCTCACGCACCTCCCAACGGGTGATTTCTAACCGTCTTGGTTTCCGAGACCTCAGGGGGGGGTGGGCACTTCAGGACCCCCACTGCACGTTGACGCCAGACCCCTCTACAGTGCGCTTGTTAAGGTACGAACACATAGCCCAACACTAAATCACGTACCCTCTGTGAAAGACCGACGTAGGGTGCTGCTTAGTTCAGCTGAGGGACCTTAGAGCAGCTCGAGTGCTCGTACTCTTCCTGACGCAGAGTCGTGACGGAAAGCCGTGGCGCTGCCCCTGGTCTATAGTTCTCCCCTACAAAGAAGGCGCAAAGGGACATATAGGTCAAATTATGACTCAACCGATCCCACAAATGCCGCAAATTGAACCAGTATTACTTATGGGTTAGAAAATATTCTGTGAAAGCAAAATGTGTAGGACCCCGGCTGACCCCCCCAGGTTATCTCGATTTCCAAATTAGGGGATCCTGACCCCCAAACCTCCCGAGATCTCTACCCATGCCTCATCAACCCCTAGCCGGGCGGCCATTGTTGTGAGCTGCTGGTGTGACGACATATGCTGACGTCACGATGAGCATCAGCCAATCGAAGCCCTTGAAGCCTTTCAAGTATGGTAGTGGTTGCCAGATCGTGACATCATTCACAGGCTGATATTTATTTCTTTTTCTAGAGGAGCATGTTAAAAATCAAAATATTGAGCTCATTGTACATTTTTCAGAGAAATCATGAGTGGTTTCATTATTTTCGGCTAAAAATACGCCTAATTGCACTAAATTCCAGGATTCGACCAAGGTGTCACATTCCCTTTAAGATATACCTTCTATATTCACAAAAACGTACTAACAGCTATAGGCTGATCCAGGATTGCCAATCGGGGGCATCATCCCGAAGGGCGCCATCCGGACCAGGGGGCGCCACTTTTGACCGGCAAAACCTATTAGGTGGGTGCAAAATCCTATCGGTGGGCGCCGATTTTGCATTCAGGGGGGATTTCAGGGGGCGCCATCGACCTTTCAGTAGAGCGCCGTGACCATTTCAGGGGTGCCGAGGGTCGATCGGGAGACTGGGTACGTGCCCCCTTTGCCCCCATGGATCCGCGCACGGTGACAGCGCATTAGCCGGTAGCACTTTCCGGTGCGGTGGTGCCTTCACCAGGCGTCGAAAACCCTACCATTTTGGCACTCTAAATAGTGACAGCCCGAGTTGGGTGAGGCTGCAAAGAAATAACCGACATGTTTCCTCCAGACCAATAACGGAACAAATCGCCAAAACTGGCATTTGTAATTTGAGCTCGTAATGTTTTTCAACAACTAAGATGGTCCAGGAGTAGGTATCCGTTGGTATCCAGTATCCCACTAACGGAAAACGTGCCACATTTTGCAGGCTGGACTGGTGACACATTTATGTTTTGACATTTTCAATAGTGACAAACTGAACACTTTTTGGCCCCTGGGCTTCACAATCGACAGCTTTGTGACAAGCTTTTTGAAACACCCACCATGAAAACATGACAAACCGCGCTGGGATGGCGTCACGAAACAGACTCCATAGCGATTTTTCGTTTCCAAGAGATCGGAAAAAAGTGTGTGCCACCGACGGAATTTTAAACCAAATTTGTGTAACCAAGAATTTTGGGATTTGGCACTAGAAAGGAAATTATTCATCATGCCCTCTGGATCATTCTTAATATTAACCCTCGCCCAACCGGGGGCCTCGATGGCCCCCCTAAGGTTTTTCCGGGATAGCAGAACAACGACGAGGCGCAGCACCACGGTTGAGGGCTCTACCTCTCACTGCATCATTTTCCCATCATTTCTGAAATTTTTTACCCCGGGTCACCCAAAGTCAGGTCACCAGACGAGGTCAACCAAGGTCACCTCACTTCAACTTTAGAGCTCTGTAAGAGCTACATTTCAAAGTTGATCGATTTGAAACTTCCTACACTTCATGACCTCTCCAGGGTCTACAAGGTGTATATCCGGGATTTTTCGATTTTGTGCCCTGAGGTCAGGTCACGAGGCGACCTCTCCCATTGGAAAAGCATGGGGAAAACCTGTTTCATGATATAAAAGCCACAAAAATGATTGCAAATACTCAGACTGCTCAGAACAGCGTTTTTGGACAACCTTTCACGGATCCCAGGGGTCATATTTGCCCTTTGACTTTTCCAAGGTCATCCAAGGTCACCAGAGGTCAAAAACAGTATTTTGACGATAACTTTTGACCTAATTAAAGCTAGAGCAGTGAAACAAACACCATCGTGTTTGTCTTGTCACTGGCTTTCATTTGATATACGGCAAGGTTACTTTTGACCTTTCGTGACCTCAGGTCATATTAGGTCACGAGGTGACCTCTGGAGGTCAAACCACTGGCGGGAGGTCTTTACGTTCCGCATAGCGGAAAAAGTACTGGCAATTTTTTATCAAATGTACTTTACCAGGCCTCAATAGCTCTAATTACATAAGAGTTATGCCCAGTTTGCTTAATCATTGCATATTTGAGTGAAAATAGCCGATCTTGACCTAATTTGACCTCTGGAGGTCAAACCATTGACCTGAGCACTAAAACATGTGAACTAATTTCTTACTGAATTCACGCGAACTTTCTATTGCACTTTGCAGATTTGCGCTAACACCCATATTTTCGGAGTTAGAGGGGGGCCATCGATGGCCCCCGGTGGGGCGAAGGTGGCGCCGGACCCCCGGTGGGGCGCGGGTTAAAAGCGGATGGGCAGACTGAGCGTCAACTTCTCACTCTGAGGTGTGCCCAATATTGCCCATTTTGCCACCGCTTTGATTTGATTTTGTCACCAATATTGTTGGCGAGCTGACATATCTTTTACCTCCGTCGTCCGCTACCCGTCCTTTCCAGAAATCCTAGACACATTTCCTTCCACTGGCAGATCCAGGAGGGAAAACTGGGAAATTCCACCGGCCCCAAATTTTTGCCGATCTTCTATAAAAAACATGATTTTCACGATTTTGGGCCTTCGTTGCCCCCAAAACCGTCGGTCTGGATCCGCCCCTGTTTCCTTCCCTGTCTCCCCGCCCCTACGCCTGTGCACGGTATGATGTATGTATGTGATTAATAAGCAAATTTGACTGCAATGTTTGCATACTTGCAATGTTGAATACCTGCCGAAAAAGCCCTTCCACTTATCCAAGTGATTCATTTCATGCTTCATAATTTGTTTTAAACTTAGCTCACGCGAGACCAGGATTTGTTTTACTTATTTGCATATAATCCGAGTGGCTCATGTAATGTTTCAGATTCTAAACCATACAATGAAGAAAATGTATTCTGCATTTCCAGCAGCAGTGTATGATGGTATGATTCACTGGCGTTTCCTTCGGAGAGGCATTTCCATTTCTATTTTCCGGCCTACCAGTAAACCGGTTATTCTTTCGTCAGGCATCCGTATCTGGATGGTGTGATGACAGGGCATCGAAACCCCGTGCGACCTTTGCAACCTTGAGAAAAAGCACGTCTAAAAATGGAGCCGCAGGAAATTCTAACCACAAGGACGTCAAACATAATTGCAGTCTTGCGGGTATGTGATCAACACGTTGCTCACGCTGCTATGTGAGTCCACGTCCCAATGTTTCCAGGCACATTTCTGAACAGCTCTCCTCTTGAGCTACATTCCACTAGGCTTTAACAGGCTAGGACTAAAGCTTCTTTTTTTAGACATATATTTCTTAGTACCTAAACCTGTAGATGTAGCTTCATATAACACATATAACCGGTCTGTTGGTTGATGAATATCAGTAAAAAATAAGAAAGTTCGTTATTTTCTTGTAAAAGAGTTTTAGTCACATATAAACCCAGTTCTTTTTCATGAAGATTATAAAAAAGATAACAAGCAGTAGCATAGAGAAGAACGGTGGTGAATTTTGATACCTAATAATTATCGAAGTAATTATCGAAAAAACGTTCAACCAATTTGCAAGAGTCGATTTTGATCATCAAAGGCATTGCCATCGAAGTCACTATTTCGGAAAATCAAAACATATAAAGTTAGAATATGTTCTCATGAACATTTGCTCTCCTGGGAGACATCACGTTGAAAGCACATTAAAAGCGGTTATAGCGCTAGAATGGAACGTACTTCTACTGGGCGCTGAAGCTACAAGCACGTTCCCTTCCTATGAAATATAATCGGCTGTCGCTAGAGGAGAGCGAATTTGTGCACTGCACCTTAGAATTCACGTGCGCTCACAATGTGAGCTTATAATATTCCATATGTACAGTGGCGGATCCAGGGGGGGCAAAAAGGCAATTGCCCCCAAACGGAAAAGCTCGGGGCAAAACTATGTTTTTGCCCCTCCCCCAAAGCGATCGACCTCCTTTTTCCCCGACTCCTTTTTAGCTTGTAAGCAAGATTTTGGTGCTTCAACTCTCAACTTCAAACAGAATTAGTGAAGTTCAGGGTAAATATTGGGGCTTGGATAGGAAAAAAAGTATCCTGAGTCTAGATTTTTCACCCCGTGCCGTTTTTTTTTTGCTTTTCATTTCCTGTTCCCAAAATCCTACCGAAAAGGGCATATTGTAACGCAATTTTTCACTGCGCGACGTTTTTTTTTTGGCTTTTCGACTTTGGTTTGCCCCTCCCAAACCACCCGGCTAGATCCGCCACTGCATATGTATCTAAAGAACTTGCCAACAACATTCATAGAAAATTGTCAAAACCTACGCCAACAACCTCATAGATTCTCCTGAAAACAATGCCAGGCGCAATGCCAGTTTCGCGGGCCGGCTCCACGACCTCTTCCAGGACGAGAACCTTCTGATGGCCACAGATCTTCGCCCTAAATTCCAGATACCCACCGTGAGAGCCATGAGCCCCACGAAGGCCCACGCCAGGGGTCTCATCACGGTGGAGGTCGGGAAAAGCTGGTAAAGGTATCTTGGGGAAAAGCTGGATGGTATCGATGAGTCCAGAAGAGGAGGGGAGACACGAGTCGCAAGAGACCAGAGGAGAACTTCTTCCGAGCGCAAGCTGATTGCCCCCACTCGCCGTAAAGTTCACATAAGAGTGGCTAGCGAGTTTGATGCATAGTTGTTCGGCAGCACATCCGAAGGGTGCCGTGGTTAAGGTCAAGATCCTCTTCCCTGTAGCGCAACAGGGAGGCTTTTTGTGGGATTGTTCAGGCGATACGTTAGGACTATCCTCAGTTCAGCCTCGGTGGAGAGGGTTTTCTGGATGGACTTACACATATTGAAGTCCGAGGCGGAGAGATGCATTCTCTCTTTCACATGAAACTTTCGAGCTTTATGACTTTTGAGAGTGCAAAGGAGATTATGGAAGATAGTTGGGCGTCGTATGCCGAAACCTAAGATAGAAGAGCTAATGTAGACAGTGATTTAGCAGACTATGAATTAATGCCGAGAGGATTGGATCGAATGAAAGTATCGCTCTGATTTTTCCTTTCTGTGGCTTGACACTAATCATATTTAAAGGTTGATAATGAGTATTTAAATTTTTAATTTTAGTCAAATACTAAATACTAGATTGAGATAGTTCCCTCTTGATGCTGAATTAAACACCGGTCGATAAACACGATTTAAAGATACAGCCAAAGACAGGAACGCGAGGTGGGGAGATTACTATCGATAATTACAATCAAGACTGAGCAGCACACTGCCATCAACAATGCCCTCGAGCTCGACTCAGATGTTTACAAAAAACTACCTGCGTGCTGTAAATGGGCCTGGATCCTCTTCCCAGCCCGATTAAAAATTTCTGAAGAGCGGTAGGTTGCGGCTCAGACCCGCCCCCGCCCTGTCGCGTCGCAGCATGTGTGCTTGGAACCGGCAGGGTGAAACTGACTCCGTAAGCCACAGCTGACCAATGTGTTGACTCGGTACTATTATGCCGAGCCCGTCGGATGCGACAGCAGAAAAAGGTGATTAGTCTACTCCACCGTCTGTGAAGAAAATGTAGCTGATTAAGCCCCACCCAATGCCTCGCTTGCCAAAGGAGGAAGGTGGCAGCGGCCTTATCGACGAGAAGTTGTAGACGAGAAAGAGGTAATGCTGAAAGCATCCTTTGGGAGGATACGTAATCTTAGATTTTACTATCACGTTTCACAAAAACAGTGGGAAAATTGGCTGCGACATGTGCGTGTAGGAGGCATAGGCGGATCGGTTGCCGATCGGGGGCCCTTCTCGGGGCGCCACCGACCGGGGGCGCCTCCGGACGGGGCGCCACTTTGCCGCCAAAGCTATCGGTGGGCGCCAAATCCTTCGGTGAGCGCCGACTTTCGCATCCTGGGGTGGGGTGGGCGACATTTGGGGGCGCCATCGACTTCGGGCGCCGGTCGATCGGGGCCGCGCCTCCCTGATTGGTAGGGGCCAAGAACGTCAGAAAATTGGATTCTGGATTCTCTCTTACCACTCTAAGTGTGATTTCTCAGCTCCACCACAGATTACGCAGTGAAATTCCAGGATAGAGTGCACGTTGCTAAGATAAGCTGCAAGAACAGGTCCCGGCTTCACCATTTCCGCTGCTGGGCTGGCCCAGAAAGATTGCATGACTGCGTCAATCTAGCTTAGAGTTGGTCAATCTGCCTAATTTCTTGCCACCATTGCTGAGATTCAGCTGGATTTGCTAGCCTTCCCGGAGACACTACTGGAATGCTTTTATTATCCCACAGTGCAACCATGACATTTACCACGTTTTGCACAACTGTTCGGGTGCTGGTACGATAGCTGCCCCGTCCGATACATAAGAACCCCTTTCTGGAGTGGTTAATCGTGTCTCTCCAAGTTGGAAAAATAATTATTTATTTAGGGCCCACATATTCATATTAACCCCTATATTTTACCGACTCACATATTGATATTGTTCAGATTTTTGTGATTATCTTGATGTTAAGCTTTATAGGATTGCCTTCAATTCAACAAAGCCCAAAACCAGAGGCGTAGCCAGGATTTCGCTAAGGGGGGCCGAAAATGGCCCCTGCGACAGCGCCAAAAGGGTCCTGATGGGTAAAAAGGGCCCTGATTGTTACAGAAGAGAGTGCTGAAGAGGGCTTAGGAGGCCCCTGTCTGGTATGGAATTTCAAACTTGGCCACAGAGCATAATGGGGGCAAGCCGCGCTTCGCGCGGCCCATGTCCTCAGAGGGCCCTTCGGGCCCTCAGGGGGTGGGGATGGCTGTCCCTGCCACCCCCTCCCTTGGCTACGCCCCTGTCCAAAACTCTAGCGAAAAGTTCGATGCACGCGTCGGATGCTGGATTTCCCGAGGCTAGAGGTCCTGAAAATTTTCCGAACGAAACAAAAATTACCACAGCCATTTTCAGCACATTTAAAAAACCCTAGCCCTAAATTTTCATAACAATTTTAGATACGAGAGTGTTATTTCAACCCATAGCTTGGTCTATTTGTCCTGGAATGCCCCAGCCCATTGTTTCTCGTTGGTTTTTATGCAGCTGTTATAGTCCTTGAAAGTGCATTGTGGACCGTGTTCTATTTTCTTCCGTTGGTCGTTTTTCTAGACGTCCCTTTGGAATACTCATTCCCTCTCGCTTTGCTGCTCTTTACGTTCATGTCACCTCCGACTCTTCTAAATGAACTGGAAAATAACTAGTCCACCTGGTATGGTTGATGCATGACTCCGACGACCCCGGCCCGGAACCTGAGATGTGGGAATGAGCCAATTCTGGACTCTCGCTCACTTACAGACCAGAAAATTTGCTTGAACCAGTCCAGACTTCCAACTGAACTCGTTCACAGATGTTTGCAAGAGACGACTGCAGTTACAGAATCCAGGCTTCTCGTTCATTCAGCATGCCACTTTCTTCAGCACTATTTCGAGGGATGCTCTTTAATGAGGCGCCAGACTACTACTTTTTTCCTTCAAGAACGCTGAAACTGGCTCCTGGCGCACCTGCCCAGTCGGAGATATAGACCTCAGCGAAAGTTAGTCTGCACAGCTGGTCGCTGTGAAATGTCAGCGGTTGTCTACTGACTGCTTTGAATACTGACTGCTTTGAATCAATTTGTCTACTGAACACTTTGTGTAAGATGGAATCGAAAGTTTTTTTGTAAATAATTATATTCATGAGCATCTTTGTTTGGATATAGGTAATTGTAAGAAATAAAGGCGAGCTCACGGCTGACCAAGCCAACACAATTACATAGTGCTGGAAAAGGCCATTACCGGGGCTCCATGGGACGAGCATGTTTTGCACCAATGGAAACCACCAAATGCTCAGTTTTCAACATGCTCTCTTGCTTCTTCACACAACATTCCCAGCGGTGGACCGCTCTTCCCACGGCCTTGGTAAGGCTTATGCAGTAGCGAGTTTATCATGGTAGAGCAATGTTTCGAGTCCGAGGACTAACCAAGCGGCAAAATGTCGTAACCGTAAATGATCAATCATGACCTGGGACACCTGGAGCAACCAGGAGTCACCTGGTTCAGATCTGAGAGATCTGAGATAAGGGTATGAGCTGCTGCAGTGCGATCCCGTTCCTCTGTCGAAACTCCATCACAATTACTCCAAGGTGCTGAGGAGCGTTGCCATGATGAAAGATGAACTCTTTTCCCGCATTGAGAGGACATCATCAATGGTAGGGAGGAAAACGATAAAAAACTATATCATACCTGGAATCAGGATTGTCAATTGTCAATTGGAGAGGGCGCTTCGGTCAGCGGAGCCATTGGGATTCCGAGCAGAAAAATTTTGGGCCGAGGGATCCCTTGGGCCGAGGGCACATATTCTTAAGATGTAGGCTATTAGAGGGGCGCCAAATTATTGCATCGTGAGAGGACCAATACTTGCATCCTAGGAGTAAGGGGTGGGGAAGCCTGGGCAGCGATCCTTCGGGATGTAATGTTCTGGTACCAGAAGTGTATTGAGCTCTCAACAGTGGGTGCTGATATTTCCGGTACTGCGCCTAAGGCGAAGCGTCCCAGTGGGGTCAGTCGTTAAAAAATATTCAACAGAGCTACACATGGAGTGGTCTGTGAGGAGCGCGGACGGAGCAGCGGTGACAGAACACAGTGGGGCGCCCGGGCAGCTCCAGGGGCCCGCGGGTGGGTCGATGGCAGGAATAAGGGAACATGCCCGCTTGCCCTCGGATCCGCCTATGGGCGATATACCTATAAACCTACTCTGTGAAATCTATAAACTGGATAAGAAAAAATGATGCCAAAGACATCCCAGAACGCCATGCTTGGGACCCTCTTATTTATTTATTTATTTTTTTATTTATTTATTCGCCTCATATGAGCGACAAGGGCTTGTCCCCAGTAAATATCTATATATTTTTGCGAATATTTTTTTGCTCTACAGACCTAGTGTAAACACATTGAAAAACATTCCTAGCGTTGGGGGGCAAAAGATAGTTTGCCCCCCTCCAGCGCTTTGGGGGGCCATGACCGGAATGCCCCCCTGCGTCCGCAAATGGTCATTAGGATTATAAATACATGTACTGCATAAAACGATTGTATACGAAAGAACAAGATAAGAAATTAAAAAAATCTATTAACACATTATATTGACACAAAAATATTAACACAAAAAATTTAACCAAAAACATTAACACAAATATATGTAAAAGGCAGCAATAAAATAGAATAAACCATTTGCCAAATATTGAACGTAAAACATCTGAGCGGGATGTTTTCGCTAAGCTGGTTGTTTCTTGGTAAGTTTGTGAAACTGGAGAAACCAGCTCCCGTCCTTCTCCTTCGCAGCATCATCCCCATTAATCTCTCGCCCTTAAAATCCTATGATTTGGCTCTGCACAGTTCTGGTGGTTTTAGCTGCTTCAGACAGTTACAAGAAGTATGTCCCCAAATCAACTTTAATGCTGTCTGCCGGTAAAAGCTCAACCCCAATTTTCAAGTGGCCTATTTCTCGCTAAAAAAACCAAATGGCACGGTTATAACAATTAGGTGTGTTCCTTTCCTACTCCGTTTGGTCTCGATTGCTAGTCCAGTACCAGAGTCCAAGAAAAGTAAATCAGAGCCTGACCACTATCATGTCATTTCAACATGACTTTTTATGTGAAAATAGGCCATCACTAAATAAGGAAAAGTTTCCTTCCAGAATACCTTAAAGAAAAATACATCAACCGAAAGTGGGCTCCGTCTGAAAATATAAGTCTACAGAAATATACGCTGAGTAAGAAAAAATACAGCCACAACACTTGCGTGTCGAAATCAGCGGATATTAGGTACATTTTTATTGTACAGCTTTTTTAGGACCATGGGTGGCTAAGTCACATCAAAATCTCCTGAGCCACCGGTCTTCGGTTCAAGCCCCGGTGGAGCCTCTGAACAAGTTGATCTGATCCCCCCAAATCCCTCCCAACAGGGTGATAGTCAGCAACGCCGTATAACCCCGGCAATTAGTGCGCCGTTAAACCACAGGAAGTAATTTCAACCTACAGGAGGCGTTCAACGGATTGTGTGGCTCAAACTGTATCCTAATATCGCTCATGCAGAGGACGTAGCCGGAGTTGGGTGGGAACTGCCGCAGGCGTTTGACCGGCGGCGGTCCGAGGAGGCGTCAGCGCCGGGCCGGCCTCGGCTGGTATGTGCCAGAGGTCGGACGCCGGGCATCTGAAATGACTGTTTACTGCGGCCCGGCAGGGTTTGTGGAACAACAGGCTGCTAATGGTCCTGGTGACCTGGGAGTCGATCACTGCGATCGTCCACCTTCAGGCCCTGGTCAGGGAAGTTACGGTTGAAAATTAGTCCGCCGCTATTGCCATCACAGCAACCGGCTAGAAAAGTTTTCATATCGAAGCCATGGGCGGCTCAGTCTGGAAAAACATGGTTGCGACCACACCTTCCTCTGTCTCACTTTCTCTTCTTCTGACTTTTGGATGGTCTTGGAATTTGTTAATCTGACCCAGCCTTTCCAGGCATTAGAACTTCATCCCGTTCTAAAGCTCTTGAGAAATGTCAGGATGGCCTCGTGCAGCCGAAAACGACAGTCGCCAGAAACAGGTTCATAGCGACTGCACGCAGCACAATAGACACTGAGAAGGCGGAAGTAGCTTTCGTTCCAGCTTTTCCGGAAATCTAGCTAACGAGCTGTTTTCGGCTGTCGAGTGCTGAGTTTTCATAATTGGGTTTAATTGACTATACGTTAAAACGAGGAAAGCCATGCATTGTGTGGTCAAAGTAAGGTTGACTTTTGAGGTACACGAATATATCTCCCTAGCTTCTACAGTTCAACTATGCTACAAACTGCTGACATTGTTGTATGAGATCCGACATTTTATGAACGCCTCAAGTCTGCTCATAATCATTCCCTAAGCGTCAGGCAGACGGTTTCTCAACACCAATAGAAATGAGTGCTGAATTCAGCGTGCACCAATCGGTTTCATCAGGATCTTGCAGTGTTGCAATGTTTCCTTTAGCGTGCATGTTCAAACTTCTGTTCACACATGGACACCTCGTCAGGCTTATCAAAAGTTGCTTAACTCACCTATTTTGAAATAATAATTCCAGAACTTGCATGGAAATAATTGACCTAAAAATAGTTCCTGCCCCCCTCCCTCCTCCCAATATTGAGCAGTCCCACATCTTTATAATCAACGGGCAAGTTTTGCACGCGAGCAAGTCCCCGGCTCCGTATAAATATTTCATTCCTGGAGCATTCCACGACAAATCAGCCAAGCTATGGGTTGAAATAACACTCTCATATCTCAGATTTTCATGAAAATTTTGAATCAGGGTTCTTAGTCTTGCTAAAAACGACTGGCATTTTTAGCATCGTCCGTATAATGGTTCAAGAATTATAACATCGGGCAATCCAGAATCAAGAGGCGTGCATCGGACTTTTCCCTTGGGGTTTGAGCCATTTAATTTGGAGGTAATCCTACAAAACTTCACATTGAAAATAATAAAAATATTTGAATAATACGAATATTTGAGTTAAATTGTATTAATTGACACGAATGTATAAAAATGTTATTCCAAACTTTTGGAAAGATAAACAAATAACTTTCCATGATTTTAATGGCTTTAAAACAGTTTCATGTGAAAAAAGCATAGCTTAAGCAGCATAAAACACAATTAGAGAGAACGTACTCTACACAGCGAAACCAGCACCGAGCACCGCAGACCAAGCCCAACACCATCGCCGGCTACTCAGCCCAGTCGGCGCGCCGCATAGACGCATCCGGTTGGTAGTGGGGTAACGGGGAGGGGGAGAACCGAGCAAGACTTGCGCTTCGGTGACACTGCGGGTGAACTTGATGTGGCGTGAAGGTTACCATGGCTAAGAGAAAAATGTAAGCTGTTCCGAAAAACTGAATGCATTACCGGAAACATTCATAACAGTTCCGACACTGGTGCATTTGCTGCATTATGTAGCAGCACGATATTACGATATTTGTGTTATTGCTCATGTCTTGAGTTTGTTTTAGGTAGTTTCCTACCTTCACCCATACTCTAAAAATATTTTATGTATCCCAGTGCAATCTATCTTAGAAAGCAGACATCACAAACGAAGACCAACACGACGCACACGCAGACAAGCGATTTTCGAACATGTATGATCAGGACATGCTGCTTTGATTAAGATCTGACCCACTGACTGGAAGGACGACTCCATCGCGTGGTGCTGTTGAACTCCACATATTCAATATGAAGCTCAAACTTTCTGTCCCTCATCAGTCGAGAGCTCATGAACGAGAATGGTCAATGTTCCTTTTACCCTGATCGCCTTATCGAAGTGTTTTCTGAGTTTAGTAGCTACGTTAAGTACTTACACCTTGTCTTGGCGCATACATTCCAACGAGGGTAATGACTTTCCTCTTGTTGTATTCTGCTAGCCGTTACGATACAAAATTTAAGTTCCCTTTGCATTCTTTTGGAAACCTCTGCCTGATCGAAAGGTCGAAAAATTGGAAATTACAAACTTTCAAAGTCAAACCCTATATTTTGAGAACACCACAATCGAGCGGTCGCACCAGTTCACCTGTATGGGAGACCGACTGGTGACGTTATAACGCCATATAAACGAGATTATATGTCAAGGTCACCCACATGAAATTCAAAGCCAAAGGTCAGAGGTCAAGATCATACCAGCATTTTCAAGGTAATTGGCCCCAGTGCTTCCAGTCGAATGAAATTAACAAGTATGGCGTATATTATGCTACTACATCATAGTTAAAGGGAGATACGCGAAAAAAATATTGGCAACATCAAAAGGTCACAAAAAGTTGTTTCAGAAATCCTATTCTCATTTTTTTCGAATTATTGCAAATGCTTTAAAATTTCCCTCAAAGTCAACATTTCTAGACGACTTTACCGGTCCACCTTTTATCGATGTAAACGACGTACCCCCGGCTAAGGCTATCAAATTTTCTAAAAAAAAACTGGTCCCATTTTTCCTAACCAGTGCCTTGAAAGTTTAAAACTATTAAATTAAAAGTTATCTTAAAAAAGCTACAGCACAAAATAGTATTAAAACAAAAAAGGACTTTTAAGAAATCCCAATTGACCAATCAGAACGCACAGCCATCTCATAGGGGGTCACGTGACCTATCTGACGCAAAATTTTTGTCATCCTGGGGCTGAAGCAGAAAAAGACTCAAGACCCGAGGTACAAAACGGCTGAAGACTTCAGTAATTATGTTTTTCCGTTTCTAGGGCAAGCTATTTCATGTTGTTTTTTGAAAGGTTTTGTAAAATTAATTCAAATACAAATACAGGAGAACATACATTTTTATTACGATAAAAACAACACTTTTCAACTTCAAATAGTTTTCGAAAAGTAAGTCCTGGGTGAAGGTTTCAGCATTTTGTCGGAACTGTTAACCTATTTCGATAATAAGTGAGTGGCCTCCCAAAATTTTGCCGAAGATACAAAAATAATTGACAGTTTCGTAATCAGGATTTTTCAAATAGCAAGAAACCACAGTAATGATTTTTTCGTGTATCTCCGTTTAAGCTAACTCAATGAAAAGGTCAAGGTCGCAAGTCAAAGCCAAAGGCGATGGGTGAATGTCAATTCTCATTTCCCACCCAACCGTTGGTATGGTGCTAAAGTCCGTTGAATCTAAGCAAAACACGCGAAATTTTCTCCTCATATTATTTTTAAGGTTAGGTTTTGTCGAGAAAAGTGCCTTAGCAAGAAAACATGATGGCTCAAAAGTTAGAGAACACAAATAACTTTTATTAATGAATATCTTCAGTTTGAAGGACGGTATTTTTATTAAACGGACTATAGTCATAGTGTAGTTATAGAGGACATTAAACATTGTGACGTCATAGGTCAATGGCCTTGAATGACCTTGACCCCAAAATTTTAGTAAATATTTTTGGGAGCTTTTCGCTATTGCTTTCATCCTTTTTTTAGTACATTCTGGACTTCTTTGCGCTTAATCACGGTATTTCCCGATAAGTCCCCACCACGGCCATTTTTTTCAAATTTCATAAATTTTGTCCAAGTTGTTGCAAGTTCGGTTATTGGAGTCGGAGCCTCACTAAAGCCATCAGTGGACTTGTCACGGAGACCCCGACCCCACCATCCAAACGAGTGTATCTGACCTTTATGACTTCGTTCGGCCTTCAAGATATTGACAATCGTCAATACTGACAATAGTAAATGAAAATCGGACATGATGTAGTTTACCATAGCTCCCACCATGCTCCAAGCCAGAATTTTTTTATAAACCTCTTAGTCTTTGAGATATCAGGGGTCTGCCAGCTCCCCCTCGTCCAGCGCACGTTAGTGCCAGACCCATCTCCAGTGCAGGTGTTAAGGAATGGGACAGTGGCTACAATTTATTGCTTTAATTGTTTCCTCGCCCTTTATAACTCACCAATCCCACCATTGATTGCACCTTTTTCGTGACCAAAGACGTTTGATAGTCACAACGACGGTGGGCCGCACTGGCGCACGGATTTGACGAAAGGGGAGATCGGGACGTTTGGGAGCTCAGGACTCACTTTCTATTGCCGACTTCATTCTTTTTATTGCTGAATCTTGTAGAAAAAGGTATGAATAGTAATCTATGTCTCAAAAAGTTACAAAAAATGATAGGTTTATAGTTTTTATAAATTTTGAAAACTCAAGAATGTATAATAGATTCCAAATTCAATATTTCTAAGTATATTTTCTATTAGCCAAGAATTCGATATTCGTCCTTTAGAGACTTAGGCAAAGTTTTGTTTTGCTATTCTTAGAAGCATAGAGGTAAACTTTTGCCTTTAAGATATGCTTGTAAGTTCGTATGATCAAATACTTGAACCCAATATTTTCAAACGGTAAGTCAGGGAAAAAATGAATATGCAAATCGTCATCAGCCTATCAATAGCCCCTCTAACAAGAAAGACATCGAAATCCACGATACGAGGGTGCTATCGACTGGTCGATCTATCGTGGAATGCTCTTCCTATGATGCTGTCTGTTTCCAACTGCTTGATGACATTAGAACAACACATCTGCTTGTATGCAATCCGAATGGACTATTCACTTGATGCAATCCGGAAGACATTCTCGCTTACCGAAGATCGGAAAAAAGGAATCGACTGATAAGCATGCAGCCTGTTATGTCACTTCCTGGTCCAGAGTGCGTGCAGATGCGGCAGCTTCCCATATTGGTACACGCTTCCTCGCGGGCGGAATGCGCTTCGCAGTACGCTGCCCCTCCACTCAATCTCATACAGTATTACTCCTCATGTCAGGCTGTCCACTTATGTCTCAAAGGGACCAGTGGCGGGCTGAACGCTCAGCTCCAAAACAGTATGCCTCTCCTAAAACGATAGTGCAAATATGAGTAGGAGAACAAAAATTATGGGTACTGATTCCAAGAACTTATTGCGAGTAACTTGTACTCACGCAGTCTCTCCTGGCACCGGCACTGGGCTGCGTCGCTGCCTTTGTTGTCCGCAAACATTCACGAAGAGTGCAGAGCGGAATATGAGGCGATGGTGTAACGACAGCACGCGCGGCGACGTCCCTGTGTCGTACCGCCAGCGCTGCGGACGGCGGCGGGGCGAAATTGTCGCCGCAACAACAACCGTCCTGTCCGAAATCTCTACCCACTTGTTGGCTTCCACGCAATAAACGACGCTTAATGGTGCGCCGATGCTGAGAAAAACGGGGAAACGCTCGGTTTAGTGTTTATAATGTTGTATGTGTTGGAATTGCCAAGCAGGCGGTAGTTTCTTTTTGGGAAAAGCTAGCTATTAGCCTTGGTGACTAACGGTACAGTGCGAACTAGCCTGGTACGACTTAAGGATATGTGTGGAGAGGTGTCTTTCAAAAACAGCCAGAGCTATTCGATGCATTGTATTGTAACTGGTCTATATCGATTCCAACAACTACATCCGCTACATTATCCAGTGGACGCGAAGTGACCACCGGGTCTTCCTTCAATTTAGAAAATTTATCTACGACCCGGCCCGGCCGTACTGACGCTTTTGGTGAGCGTATAACTCTGTAAGTACCTGTCACAAAGAAACGAAACTGGCACCATTAGCTAGCTGCATAGTTTCAGTTCGATGTGTCAAATATTCCAGTAAAGCTGTTGTTCTACATACCAGGGATGTGAGTTTCCAAGAGACATTGCCATATTAATTAATATTCTGGAGAGCAGCAGCGCATGGAACATGGCATATCTTCAACCGGAATGCGCGTGAGCTTTGAGAAGGGGACCTTTCTGAAAATATAATTCAGTAAAGTAGCAGCCAGCTTACACTCATAATAAGGTAAATTGTACAAAGGCCGAAAGTGTGTATTGATATTTCGACTGTGTGTCTTCGTCAGAACGGGAAAAAATGAATTTTTAAAACAAAATGCTGCTCATTTTAACAAAGACGCGTATTCGAAACATCAACACCCACATTGACGGGGTCTGAACCTCATTCGCCTTAACGGGAAGGGGGCTGGAACCTGCCTCCTCCCGTCATTGTGCATGCTAATACACTCTTTCGGCCTATTTCACAATGCTCCATTATTATGAGCCAAAGCCGATTACTACTTTACTTTATCATGATGAACACGTTCAATTCAATTCTCAAAACTATCCAATATTTATGTGATATTGTAGACGATTAGTCCAAATAATAAGTTCATCCGGAAAGTAAAATATATATATATATATATATATATGTATCAGTTTTTATCAATGTATGATCCTGACTTTTTTCTATCTTAGTCCAAGTAAATTGGTCGAACTGAGAGATTCTGCATATTGTGGCTGAAATAACTGGCCTTAAGCAGGAAAACTAGACATGAATATTGTATAGGTACCTCAAGAAGTCGTATCAATAATTGAAAAGTTTTGCAAATTCAAACAAATCAGGTTGACAGTTGTAGATAATTTAGTGTGAAGTGCTGTCAAAAACATTCGGGACGGGCAAGGAACTAGTTTTCTGCAATGAAAATGAATGAATGCAATGAAAAACGCACAAAAGCGGCAGGGGCGAATACCGTTGTTTGCCAAAGTTCGGGGAGTGGCATTTGAGGTCACTCATCAAATATCTTCGGCGAGATCATAATGAAGTCAATATATATGTTCTATGGGAGAGGAAAGCAGCCAATTACCCGAAAATAGCTGTGTGTTACATTGCAGCTTATGAACAGTTCATTATGCAACAATATTATTCTTTTAGGACCACTCCCTACAGACATACTTGCCCGATCACGGAATGTATTGACGTGGGTATTTGAGGAACCTTTCCAACGGGCCAAATGAGGCACCGAAGGCAGTCTTCCACAGATCATATTTTAAGCTATAAAAAGTGGATATTTTACCCACTTGCCGCCTATGCTATGTGGATCAGTGAACGGCCCTGAACAGCCCAGAGCCCACCAGCCAGCAGTCATTTGATGCTCAGGAGTGCCCTTCTGCTGGGAATTCGTGCCCTTTTCAGCTGAAAGCCCACCAGTGCCAATTCCTTAGAATATGCCCTGGTCCCCCACCATGGGAATGTTTCACCATGGGAACGAGCGCTTATCCATGTCATCCCAGTCTGGATGCTGGCAATGAAGCCATCAGGCCATCCAGCCCCCGCAGGAAGCTACGTAGTATGTTACGCACGCTTAACATTCGGCGCAGTACGGCAGGTCAAAGGGCAATAAGGTAAAATTTATAGCTTAGGGGAGTGAACAAAACATTGCACCAGCCAGCCTTTATCTGACGCCAACTGAAGTGCCCACTCAGTTGCCGTCAGAAATGGCCTTTTACTGACATCATGAAAAACATAATAGGGCTTATCTTTCACTTTCCTAAAAGCTGGAATAACCAGGGATGTCACGGTGAATGTGCCCTTAAACTGAATAGATACGCAGGGGATTTTCTCTGTTAAAGTTCACAATATTTCTTGCATAAAGCCAGATTTATTCAGACTGGTTTACCACCTAGTTCTGAACTTTAGAGCACTAGGCTGGAATGCCTAAGCCCAGAGCCGGATGGCCCGCTACTCCGCTACTCCGCTACTTGTGACCAGTTCAAATGTCTATGGAGCAGCGGTAGCGATTTTAATTAAACAAAAAAGTAGCATTATAGCGGATAGTGACTCCTACAAATTCAAAGCCGCTACTGCTACCGACAACCTAGAAAGGGGACCAACAAAAATTGAGATGGAGATTGGGAGATCTGTTTTCTCCACCGAAAAATAGTATAAAAGGATGCTGAATGATTGCTCTTTAGTGTGGTTTTGTTCACATATCTTGGAATACAATTGCTAATTCGTTATGTGATGTATGTACATATAAGTAGTGATTTTCCTATAAATATATTACAAACCAACGATATGATATCATTTGGGACAACTTTAAGCCTAATGTCATGAAGAGCGAAAGGATAGCCCTTAAAAAGCCACCCCGGTTGCACAGTTGGTAGAGCGTTGGGCTCCGGCCCGCTGCTCGGAAGCATGCAGTTGCAGTGCATGTCTAGGGTTGGGATCGGTTCCCCTGAGACGCTCCGGCGCTCAATTATTTGCCCGATGTAGGTCGGCTGGCAACTGACTGGTGAGAGGGTGACCTGAGCGGGGCGGCTGTCCCTGTGCTTTGTGGACGTTAAACTTTGGCTTCTAAATTAACCCTTTCATTGTGGGAGTTGCTCGTTCGGGTGGTGGGGTTGGGGTCTCCGTGACAAGTCCCTTGAGGACTTTAGTGAGACTCAGGCTCCAGCAGCCGTACTGGGAACAACTTGAACAAAACTTATTATAAAAAATTGATACTTGAAAATGAAACATTTAAGAATTTAGCAAGAAAAATATTCAATAGTGTTTAAATAAAATATGTTTTTTGCGCAAGTACAGTTTTTCTATAGACTATACTTTTTTAGCAAAAGTCACTATGCCTGAAATGATACATCACCCCGGCATAGACCTTAGTAGACCTGCTCAATAACTACAATGTTATGACGTCACTAGGGTGCTGATAATGCTTTGTTAGATTTATTACTGCCAACTCCCAATTTTATAGGGCATCACCAATTCCATTATGTTGAAATACATTATGAGGGACTAGGTTGCTGGTACGTATTTAGTGAGCCCGCCAGTACTTAAACCCGGAAACTCTGACTCGGGAGGAAGACGCTCACTACTGATTTACGCATTCCTCATCAAGGCGCTATATTATCTCCTTACCAATCTTAACACGAATGAGGAATACGCCTGTGCTCATTTAAACTTGTTCGGTTACGTTCCGGGGGATCGACGCGATGCCATTGCTGTCGTGATCTTGTAATTATTGCGTTAACTTTCGAACTTATAATATATCGTTTCCATTTATATTTATCATCTGTCAAAGCGACATTATTAATCTTAAACACTGACAACTCTGTCAAGTTTGGAAATGTTCTGGTAGTAGGAGAGGAATAGACATCTGTCGCACAATACGATTTGATTTTGGCTCTCTTATTTAGGAAAATGACCTTAAACTTATCGAGCTCTGATTCATTTGACGTTCCATTCTTATTAGAAAAAGGAGAATTACAAATAAAAAATAGCGAACTTCATACCTTTGATACCATATTAGATGAATATTGCAGTTACTACCGCAAATCATTACAATTTACGCAAAATGTGTTATGTGGTGTTTGTATATGCGCAATATGTGGTGATGTTTGGATTTAATGAACAAGTGACGTTGAAGCTAAAATACTTTCTGTGGATATAAATGTAGGGTGCGAAACAAAAGAAATTCAAGTTTGTCGAATTATTCTGGTTATATCCCAGAAATAGAATAATTGTCCATGCATTATTTGAATCTTGATACCGTATCATATCCTCCATCAACATGGAACAAATGCCTTTGAAAATACTTTTCGTGATGATAGACATCGTTGCTTTCAATGTATCACTAAGTGGGTGATCCTTCAGAGCCAGTATCACAGTATGGAAAACGAAATTACTTTCGAGGTTGTTTAAATGTCGTCGTAGAAAATGTGACAAGTGGCAGTATCGGGAAGTCCTAACCTTTTGACTCGTCGGATACAAGTTTATTGCAAATGAGAAAAGCCACTTTCATTCACGGGAGAGTGTGCCAGGATTTTTCGGCCATTTGAAGAGGCAAGACGTGCAGTTCCGACCAACCATGAAAATCACATGCGGCACTCAGCACTGTTGCCACAACATCACAGTGCATGCTGGCTGTTGCCCTTCGGCTGCGAGGAGATGGCCCCACAAAACATCGCGTGATAAACGCAGGGCCCCTCGCCTTATTCGCCTCATGCAAAGTCTTAATGGGAACAAGCGCTGACTGCGGTGGTATAGAATGCAGCATACAGTACTACTAACTATATCCCGCATTTTAAAACGACTTTAAAACGAATTAAAAACCTAGAAGAATAACCGGCACCCTAGTGACAGGGGTCACCCTAGTGCACCCTAGTCATAACAGCCTATATGTTGACCACTGGCTGCTAAGGTCTATGCAGGGTTGATGGATTATTTCAGGCATAGTGACTTTTGTTAGAAAACATAGCCTTCATCGAAAAACTGTACCTGCGCAAAAACATATTTTATTCGAACCCTATTGAATTCTTATCTTGTGCCTTAATTGCTTAAGTACCAAATGTTTCACTTCCAAGTATCAGTGCTAAGGGCTATGCTCTTGCTCTTCATGACATTAGGTTTAAAGTTGTCTGATTTTTCATATCGCTGTTTTAGATATATTCCTAGGACAACCACTGCTTATCTGTACATCACCTAACGAATTAGCAATCGTATTTTTCTTTGTGTTTCTCACTGGGCATCACACCCAGAAGGCCGAATATTTGCATTAACATCTCATTATTTCATCTTAAATATTTGCTACTAGAATCACATCGTCCCGCCATGACATTAGCCCCCTCTCTGCTGCTGAGGCTAGCATTCAGCAGGACAGCAGCGGAAACGCGCACAGCACAGCTCATCATTCATCATTCAATGACAAATACACATTTGGCTACTTGCATCCCGGAACTTGAATTACGAAAAAGGCGGTGTGTAGAACGAAGAAGTAGTAGCAGATAGCAAAGTAAAGGTGAAGCAAGCCCCCAAGAGTGAG
Source organism: Lepas anatifera (assembly GCA_034440635.1). NCBI lineage: Eukaryota > Metazoa > Arthropoda > Thecostraca > Lepadidae > Lepas > Lepas anatifera. Next base: position 125,284 of record JAOTON010001267.1, read on the forward strand.
TTAAGGAGAAGCTCCGTGATGAGACCCGCCGGAGGCCAGTCTTTCCATCCGTTTGCGTGAGACATCAACATTGTTGACAATTCATTGACAACATCAACATCAACAATTCACCATTGTCTTTTAAGGCATTCCAAGCTATGTAAACAAAATCACGCTTACGAACATTCATTCAGTCTCCTTTTATTTTTCGGGTGGAGAAAAACTGTTCTCCCAATCTCCATCCCATTTTTTGGTGGTCCCCTTTATGCGTTGTCGGTAGCAGTAGCGGCTTGGTAGGGAAAATGGCAATTAGGCAAGTGCGGCTCCACCAGTCTCTGGACTAGCTTATTAGTATGCTGACATAGGTTATAATAATCTGAACAGCGCTTCTAAGCCTCTTGCCACCTAGTCAGACTAGTCAGTTGCTCCGGTTTCTTTTTCTTTTTTTTTTTTTTTTTTGCTCGAAAAAATTGGCACGTCCTTGTCATCGGCCACTTTGTTTTTGCGGAAACGAGCCACTCACCTGTAAATACACATCTCGAGAGATAGTGCATGAAAGGAAATGAATAGACAAGGAATTTGTTGAAAAAACATGGATGGAATCAACCACATGTCAGTGAAAAAAACAGTAAAAATATGAAGGCCTTTATGACCCGTACGAGCATGTCCGTCATAAAGATAGTCATGCATTTTCTTACTGAGATTTTGTACGAATTGGGTGATTTTGAACTCATTCACCGCTAGAATGACAATATCACTCATTTCAAATTATTCCGACTACAGTGACCGGGTGTCCTAGTCACTTTGCAACCACAATCCAGATTGAGATGATATATATCAACTTCGGCTCAATCCCTGCATCACAAGTATGGAGCTGTTCCACCACTTCAAAGTAGCTACTGGTGGCTTGTAGATTCACAGAACTCAAATTTGTCTTAGAAATATGCTCGCTGACTCGGTTTTCAGTCTCGTCTCTCTACTCTGTATTTTTTTCACCCCATGTAACCAAATAAAGAAGTGTCTTGATTTTAACCCACCCGCTCAGGCGCTCCTGGCACTGAATGTACTAACCCGCGCCCCGGTGGGCCTCCGAGTCACCTCCCCCTGGTGGGGGTGTTTGAACACCCCCTCGAACTTGGCCCCCTATGCGGGATAGCAAAAACACGCGAAGGCTGGTGGATAGCTCATACAAATTCATAACGAAACGATATTAGTCACTTTTTGACTCAGGTACATATTGAGGTCATGACAGGTCAAAGAAAGTGACATTTTGAGTAGAGGTTTTTGGTTCTAGCGTTTGACAGAGCTTGATTAGACTCGTTTTTATGCACCATTCGCTTTTTCTCGTCACGGCGAATAGAATGATGTATAATATGACCATAATAGGTCAAAACACAAAAATGACATGGCCTCAGGTCAGGTCAAGGTCAGTTTTTAACCAAGCACAGTTAAAATGCATATCAATCGACTTAAAATAGTAATCCAAAGGCAATCATATCAAAATAAAAGCTGTATCATCATTTCATGCAAAGTTATTGACCTAAGTCTGCAAACTGCTTGCGTAGCACCAGATGACCTCTCAGAGGTCACTGATCAAAAATTGCAACATGAACCTAGAAAGGGGCCCAGTATACTTCGATTTGGAGAATATGAAGGTACTATCAGCTTTATCTACACAAATACAGCCCAAATTGTGTTTCCCATGTATTTCCAATGGAGAGGTCATGGTCCGTACTTGACCTTAGGTCATCGATATGGAAAAATCCCGTAAAATATTTTGCAGAACTCGGTGGGGCCATTATGTATTATAATTTTCAATATGATATGTTCGCCCTATTTTTTACTTATGCCACCTTAAACATTTTTTTAGGTGAGGTCTACTTGACCTGCACTGGTGACCTGATTTGAGATGACCCAAACTTAAAAATTTGGGGACATTTGCGGAATCGCTCTAGGATAAGGTGTGCCGAGTACGGCAGCGCTTCGCGCTGCTGTTTTTTAGTGCTGCCGGAAAAAACCCGAGGGGGTGTTCAAACACCCCCACCAGGGTGAGGGTTAAAGCGTGCAGGTACGGTCCCCGCCATATTTTCCGGTAAAGACGGCGGGGACCGCCCCATTTACGGGAAAAGATGGGTGGGTAAGCGCCCCCTCCAGCCCTCTCTCCCTCACCTCCTCCCGCTTGAGATCTAAGAAACCATGCTAGGCAGCGAAAAGCGGAAAGCGATGTTAAATATCCTGTACTGATCTCTACTGAAAATTTTATTTACAATTTTTGGCCAGGTCCCTTTTTAAGTGGCTAGAGATCGAATAATATTTTATGGAAAATAATGGAAACTCAGGTTTCGTGACATAACAGCTTATAAAAATGCTATTAGAGTTACCTCGCCAAGCTCGATCAAATGATCTATTATATAACATTTTTAGGTCAAACCCTAGGCTTCAACTGACCCAAGGTCAGGTCAAGATTAGCATAGGTAATAATGTGTATCAATTTAACCGCAATGGAAAGCCAAACACGACAACGACAAAATAAGCGTTATATCGCTATCCTCTGCGGAGTTATTTACCTTAAGCTAATTTCAGCATGCATATCCAATGACCAGGTCATGGCTCTGGCCTGGCCCCAGGTCATCAATATAAAGTAATCCTGTTACCACAAGTTATTACACTCGGGACAATGCTATATTAAGTGAATCTCAGATCGACAGACTAAGCTTGCCCTTAAAGGGAATGTGGTACCTTGGTCGAGTCCTCGAATATAGTGCAATTAGGCGTACTTTTAGCCGAATATAATGAAACCACTCAGGATTTCTCTGAAAAATGTACAATAAGCTCAATATTTTGATTTTTAAGATGCTCCTCTAGAAAAAGAAATAAATATCAGCCTGTGGATGATGTCAGGATCTGGCAACCGCTACCATACTTGAAACGCTTCAAGGGCTTCGATTGGCTGATGCTCATCGTGACGTCAGCATATGTCGTCGCACCAGCAGCTCACAACAATGGCCGCCCGGCGACGGGCTGATGAGGGGGTTAGTGTCAGGTAGGTTTTAGCTTTTTTCTACGGAAATATCGAGTTCCAAGACAACTGACATATGGAGTACCGGGTTTTCCGACTTGCTTCACAACTTGGCTACCTCAGTTAAAATCACGCTATGAAGGTGCTACATTTCCTTTAATGCTGCATCTCTAAACATTGTTTCAGCTTAGGCCACTTGACCTGAACTAGCGACCTGACGTGATATCACCTGCGCTTAAAGCTGTCAACAGCTGCAAAAAGGACCAAGTAAGAGGTATACCAAGTTTGGCAACGTTTCGCGCCGTCTTTCAGATATATGTACCTAAATCCTCATTGAAGGGAATGTGGCACTTTCATAACGTGATTTTAACTGAGATAGCCATGTTGTGAAGCAAGTCGGAAAACCCGGTACTCCATATGTCATTTGTCTTGGAACTCGATATTTCCGTAGAAAAAAGCTAAAACCTACCTAACACCAGCCCCCTCATCAGCCCATCGCCGAGCGGCCATTGTTGTGAGCTGCTGGTGTGACGACATATGCTGACGTCACGATGAGCATCAGCCAATCGAAGCCCATGAAGCGTTTCAAGTATGGTAGTGGTTGCCAGATCATGACGTCATCCACAAGCAGATATGTATTTATTTTCCTAGAGGATTTTTTTTAAAAACAAAATATTGGGCTTATTGAACATTTTCAGAGAAATCATGAGAGGTTTCATTATTTTTGGCTAAAAGTACGCCTAATTTCACTTAATTCCAGGATTCGACTGACCTGTTGAACCTAGATTAAATTAATTAATTCTCGACCTGTTAAAACCAAGATTAAAATCCAAAAAAGAATTTGGCATGTTGAGTTTATGATCCCTGTACGTAAACGAATCAGCGCACTGAAAAACGAATCCACAACTCGAAGTCTCTTCGACACAACGAACATTGAGTCTCCATGGCAGCTTGATATTTCGAATGCAGCACGTTTTTGCACGTGCCGATCGAAATGAGCGGCGCGGCGGGAAAGACGTCGCCGGAATAAAACCATCCTGGTGCCCTACTTCCCGCCAGTCGTCCCGCCACCGCCGGCACAGCCGTGTCTCTCCGTCTGTTGTTCGCGCATGCGTAGTGCCGTTTCCGTGACCTACCGCGGACAACATTAGCGGACACTGGACAGCACCACACTGACGGAAACTATCTGTTCTCAACAGGTGAGAACTTTACCTCGACATTTGTGCTGTTGGCTTCGGACGGAAGTTCATTCATCCTCTGTCATGTGCGACCGTGGTTTTATCCACGTGGTGGCACAATTGGAACGCTGATTATGATTCCATACAGGTGTTCTATATAGGGTTGCTAGTGACGGTGGAATGTCCGAATTTAGGGGAGGGGCACCATGGACTTTTCATCCATTTTTCCAGTCAACGCCATAGGTTTAGTGCTAAAATTTATTGTTAAGGGGGGCAGCGTGCCCCGGTGTCCACCTCCTCTCCTCCTCTTAGTTCTGCCGCCAGTGAGAGTTGCCCCGTTTAGGTATCCTTTTTATGAAATAGTTACATTCAAGCTGGGAAACGGATAAAATACTTAATTAGTCATGAATCGGAATGATATTTAAAACCTTGAAATTTATTGACTGTTGATAAATTCCTGTCCTCCACTTTTTGGCTGATCCGGAGTTGTCTTTTTAACAGCTCTAACGAAGAGGAATTAGCTGAATAAAGAATACGCTTACGACGGGATAATACGTATCAATACTCCGCAATGTAGAAGCACCTATATAGCTACAAGTATTCAACAAATACTGACGTGAAATGAAATATCAGATAAGCATAGAAAAATTCATTCAAAAGCTAAGAAATCAGCTGCTGTGTTTCAGCATGCACTATGCCTGAGTTTGAAACATGTTTGTGCTTAGGAGGGGGAGGATGGTGGTGGCTTGAATCTTATCAGCTAAGATTATCTGGTTGAGATAAGGGAGTAAGTCGTAGCGTACGATTTGCAAAATATAAGACTATTATAGAGAACACTATGCGTCCGGCTCAATAGTTTATTTATTCTTTGCATGACTTGTACCCCTTGTAACTAGATAAGAAAATACCAACCTTCGTATTTACTGTCTCCACCAAACCAAACTTAACCCTCGCCCCACCGGGGGGCCATCGATGGCCCCCTAAGGTTTTTCCGGGATAGCAGAAAACGACGAGGCGCAGCACCGCGGTTGAGGGCTCTACCTCTCACTGCATCATTTTGCCATCATCCCTGAATTTTTTACCCCGGGTCACCCAAGGTCAGGTCACCAGACGAGGTCAACCAAGGTCACCTCACTTCACCTTTAGAGCTCTGTAAGAGCTACATTTCAAAGTCGATCGATTTGAAACTTCCTACACTTCATGACCCCTCCAGGGTCTACAAGGTGTATATCCGGGATTTTTCGATTTCGTGCCCTGAGGTCAGGTCACGAGGCGACCTCTCCCATTGGAAAAGCATGGGGAAAAGCTATTTCATGATATAAAAGCCACAAAAATGATTGCAAATACTCAGACCGCTCAGAACAACGTTTTTGGACACCCTTTCACGGATCCCAGGGGTCATATTTGCTCTTTGACTTTTCCAAGGTCATCCAAGGTCACCAGAGGTCAAAACAGTATTTTGACAATAACTTTTGACCTAATTGAGCTAGAGCGGTGAAACAAACACCATCGTGTTTGTCTTGTCACTGGCTTTTATTTGATATACGGCAAGGTCACTTTTTGACCTTTCGTGACCTCAGGTCATATTAGGTCACGAGGTGACCTCTGGCGGTCAAACCACTGGCGGGAGGTCTTTACGTTCCACATAGCGGAAAAAGTACTGGCAATTTGCTATCAAATTTACTTTACCAGGCCTCAATAGCTCTAATGACATAAGAGTTATGCTCAGTTTGCTTAATCATTGCATATTTGAGTGAAAATAGCCGATCTTGACCTAATTTGACCTCTGGAGGTCAAACCATTGACCTGAGCACTAAAACATGCGAAGTAATTTCTTACTGAATTCACGCGAGCTTTCTATTGCACTTTGCAGATTTGCGCTAACGCTCATATTTTCGGAGTTAGAGGGGGGCCATCGATGGCCCCCCGGTGGGGCGAAGGTGGCGCCGGACCCCCGGTGGGCGCGGGTTAAGCCTACGCATTGTCCAAGTTATTGGTCCTGCTGTAGAAACAACGAATACAGTGAGCAGCTATATTCATCTTATCCAACATATCAATATAAAAACAGCAAATTCAAAAAAAATCAGACATCATCTTCCTCATCATTGTGGTCGCAGTCGAAGACGACGTCTCAGGTAGCGCAGCTAAGATTATATAAGCGCTAAGATTATGTATGTGCTGCTGAGATTATGCGCTGCTAAGATTATGTTAAGATTAAGTGAGCAGCGAAATTCGGAACGTTATTTCATAAATGCGTATTTGAATCCCCGCGCTCTCAGACTAATAATGATGCTCGAGTAAAATTTTGCGTGGGGATTCGGGCCATGATATTACCATTTAACCGAAATTAATTTTTAAAATGAGTTCTATCATCTGCTGTAAATCTATCATTTTGTCCAGATAAATATGAACCGACTGAGTGATAAAGCAATCATAATTGCTATAAGTAAATATAATGGTATATTTCACATATCAATTGAATGACATTCTTTCTGCGGGGACATTATCATGTCAATTGTCTCTTTTTACGTCCAGTAATGGTAATTTATATATATATATATATATATATATATATATATATATATATATATATATATATATATATATATATATATATATATGACAACATCCAACGCTTGAAAACAGCATGGATGCAAAAGAGGTAACCTAGACGTGCCGGTAACTGTTTTTTAAATGCGAACAAAAAAGGAGCAGAAGAAAAATTGGACGGAAATATCACAAATAGCATTAAACACTACACAAAAACTAGGGGAAACATTTACAGCATGTTAATGGCTCAGTCTATCAAACTTCATGACAACTGCCTAATCATTACCATCAAAATATGAAATCAAATTGATAAATAAATGATTCAACTTCTTTTCCCCTCCCTCCCCCCTCTCTCTCTCTTCAAAGCTCGCTTGATCAACATACTATTCTTCAGATGTGTCATTTATCACAATGCTTATCCAGAGTGAATCTCTAATGGAACAGTATTCTTTGTCATGTGACACAATTTGTAATTAGTGTGGTGCGATGTATCATTCATTGCGATGATCATTCATGTCATGCGATGATCATTTATTTATCACTTTGATTTCATATTTTGATGGTAAGGATTAAGCAGTACTAGCGATGTGCCTGTTCTGTCACAGCAAATATTCTGGAGAGGCAGGGCACCGTGCTGGCAGTACCCAGTAGCAGCAACATGCCTGGTGCCTTATAAGCTTTCAACTGAATGTGGCACCTTAAAAATGGGTTTTGAAGTGAGATAGAATTGTGATAGAGCATGCCGGAAATCCCTTGACCGAAATTTCGTTTGCCTCAGAACTCACCGTTCGCGAATAAAAAGGTCAAAATTCACCCTTTACCGAACTCGTCCTCCTTGGTCCAGTCATCTGACATGGGGCGACCTAAAAACGTGGCGCCATGCTCAAGCACAGCTGCGCTTGCGGCGTGTACAAATTATTCTGATAAGCGTATCATGATTAAGAAAACAACAGAAAAATATAGCGGGGAGTGGTGTGACCCAGAAAATTGTTCAGCCAACCATTCTTGCTAACGATTCCTAGTTTCCTTTTCGGCGAGAGGCCAACCTACAATTGGGCACACGGGAAGGGAAGGGCACTCCTGCCTACCTGATTAGGGGACTGCCTACCTGGGTAGGGGAATTAAATTCTTGCTTGGACATCTTTAAGACCCACATGCTAAACAAGACTTTGGTGCTGTCGGTTAGAAATGCATAAAACTGGCTTTATTGTCTGGTTTGAAATGTGAAATATATTTCAACATAACAAGAATAAGAAAAGAAATTGACCTACGTCACTTTACTTCTGGTAACCTCTTTTAGCTAAAAACGCTTTATTTGTATTTTTTAATTTTTGGCGCAAATCAAACCAATTCAATCTGGTACAAAGCATTACCAGCTCACACGCCGATTTGACGTCACGCTAGTTTGGAGACTTTTTATTGCTAACAGAGTAAAAATGAAATGCCTTATAAGCTTATTTTTCAACCATAATAAGGGCAAGCTCATTATCTTCATCATTGATTGCCCTTAAAACCACTGCAATCTGGAATGGCATCAAGGTGCCACACTTCCTTTAATATTTGTGGGGAATTAAAAGGAATAACATCAGGATTCGCTGATTTGGAAGTCAATCAGAGTATAATTTGCTCTGCACTTGTTCAGTTCTATGCGAGGTCCGGCATGCCGGCACGGTACCATGCTACCAAAGAAAATCATTAAGCTCACCTTTACGAATTGTGTTGCACAAAATTTTAACTCAAACCAAAAAAGGTGGTTAGGTTTACGTCCGGGAAGACATAATTTGAAAATTTTATTATTTGAAAGTGTCCAGCTAGTTTTACAAACAATTTGGTCAAAATAACATTACAATTCGGTTTAGGAGTGGTAAGCCTAGTATACAAAACTATATATTGCATAGCCTAATATACTGTGTATAGCCTATATCTAGCCTAATTCACTGTGATAATCCTAATACACTATAGGGTATACCAGACCAGGTGTAAGCCCCATACACCAGAAACGCACTAAAGACATGTTTGCTTACCACCATGTTAAGATAAGCAAGATAGGTTCGGTTCTGAGAGTCACCGTAAGCCCAGGAAGCTTCAGTGAGCTGACACCTCATCACCAGCGTGTCCCATAAAAGCAAGTCTTCTGTAAGCCGCCAGTAACAATTTACTAAAGTGGAAAGGATTACACCAAAATATTTTGGAGCGCGGCATCAGTTCGGTGGCGAGACTGTTACCAGACGACCTAACGGTGTCCGGAGAGTCTGGCCCATTAGCGGAGCCATGTGGCCCAGCCTTCAAATAGGAGGCTTCATTCGGTTATAAATCCGCTACTGCCACAGGATAAATCAACGAGATACGGCCGTCCCAGTGGGTTAGTGAGGTAGTGAGCGCCTTCAACCACCGTGAAAGGAACCATACAGTTCCTCTCACAAGCTCACTCAATCACCACTATTTACCTGGTAAGGTGATGACGGAGGAAGGGCGTGAGGAGCATGGAAGAGTCAATGAAAAGCGCGGAGAGATGGATGGAAATAGAGAAAGGGAGTCACTTTGGTCCCGGATTTATCAAGTGACGAAAGCTCCATGCATGATGATACTGAGGTGAAAGAACCAAAAAGGTTGTGAGTTATAGTAGCCTTAACGCAGAGCCAGGATCAGTCTAGCCAATTGTATTTACAGTGAACAGCATGGGGTAGAAAACATGTATATTTAAGATAATCGCTGTGACTTGACGTCTCGTTTCCGAATGTGATAATCGCGTGCTCATTTCAACATAGCCTCTGAAATTGTTTTTACTTTTGAGGTAGAGAATAGTTCGGAGCATTTATGCGTAATATCTTCCTATGTAATTAATTTCGGCTCCAAGCGTTCAATCACCTGTATCAGTTAACTAAGGCAGCATTGAGGTCATGTCTCACCAAACAAATTATTGAGATGTTCAGGAGAAATTTTCTTGAGTATGTTATGTTCTGCCCGTGCTTCTCATACTGCCCAAGCTTATGCGCTTGTGATGATCATTTATTTTGAGCGGTTCCCATGTCTTATGTTTCGACGCACATGTGCTCTTTTTTATCCCGGATAGAAAAAAAACTATCAGTTTCACAAGATATCTCGTTCAAGGCTGTGCCTATTTCATTCGTTGTGGACTAACAACTTGTGGGGCACTTAGACTTACCATCATAATTATTCCCTGAAGCGGTCTAGATATGAATTTTAATATTCATAGTTTTACAACATTCAACATAAAAAAATACAGAATTTACCACATTATAGAGTAAATGGAAAGAGAAATGACATTTGCATTATGTCATCGAAATATGCGTCATATTCGAAACACGATATGCGGAGCCGGGCGGTCTGCTAATTTAGTCGCTACTCCGCTACTTGCCGACTCTCCAACTGAGAGCGGAGAAGCGGCAGCGTCTTCTATAAGGAAAAAGCAGGAGAAACGGGCAACAGACTCAAAAGAACCACCACCGCCACCGGCAGTCTGTTGAGGGGACTGTCAAAGGTAGATGGAGATAACATACATATTTGTGTCCATCTTGTAAACAATTTGAGGTTCAGGAAATGTTGTCTTCGTGTGATTTTGTTCCCATATCTCATAAAAAGATTCCATATTAACACGCGCATTGACGGAGGACCGGGTACCCGCCCCCTTCGGGTTTTCGGAAACAGAATAAAAACGGCGGCGCGTAGCGCCGCCGTACTTGGTATACAGTTCTCTCATCATTTTTACAACTTTTGTGAACAAATTTAAGGTTAGGTCATGTCAGGTCAGGTCACCAGTACAGGTCAAGTGACCTGACCTAAAAAAAGTTTAAGATAGCATAAGTTGGAGCTGGGTGAACTTATCCGATTGAAACTCATAACACATAATGGGCCCACCGAGTTCTCTAAAATATGTTCCAGTATTATTTTATATCGATGACCAAAGGTCAGGTACGGGCAATGACCTCTCCATTGGAAATGCATGGGAAAATTGTTTTAACTGAATAAGTTAGTGACGGTTGGTGATATAGCGTTTATTTTAACTGCATTAAGTTTGCCTTGTCTTTGCAGTTCTCGTGATATGCATTTTACCTAAGTTGATCATAATCTGACCTCAAGTCAGGTCAAACCTTTGATTTGACCTAGCAAGGTCATACGATATATCATTTGATTTGGCTTGCTGCGAAGATTCCAATGGCTTACACTGTTTTGCTCTACCTATCTTTACCTGTTACCTGTTCCGATTTAATCACCGAAAACCTTCATTTACATGTTATCTCAATGACGGCATGTTTTGACCTCTAGTGACATCAAAGATGACCCGAAACACATTGGCAGAAACATTTTCGATGGAGAAGTGGATGGGCTACCCCACAACGTTTACCGTTTTTCGCTAGCTAGCGTGGTTCTTGAGATCTTAGGGGGCGGGCACCCGCCACTCCCCCTCGTCAAAGCGAAGGTGAGTCAGACCCCCGTCAATGCACATGTTAATGTTAAATGCAAATAAGCGATGGTTTTTTCTAGATTTTTTGGAGAAGGATGCAAATTTGTTTTTGAGTAGCGCTTTAGTAGCGCTGTGTAATAACACGAGCAGCGAGAAGCGGTAGTAGCGGCAGTCGGTAGCGGTTCCAGCTAGCCAAGGCAGCGAAAGCAGGGATAGCGATGTACGAAATCTTCTATCTGCAGTCACCTCTGCCGATATGTCTCCAGACTTACCCGCTGACCCAGTCCGGCGCGCCAGGCCCCGCACGTGTTTGGCGAAGTTCGGGCGCAGGCCGTTTGGCGGCGCCACCGCTGGCCCTGATTCGAGCGCCCCTATTGATGAAGCCGCTGATCAGGTCACTACCGCCGGCAGGGGAGCTCCGCATCGGTCACTGAGGTGTCCGCCAGCGTCGCTCCTCGTGAGCCAACATCTATACAACTGTCACATCTGCGCAGCCACTCAGTCGCCTCACACTCTAGTTCTGTCTTCGCACGAGTCGTGGCCGCTCATTGTTCTTTAACCAATTCAATGTTTCGAAAGCGCTGAAGAATGGTGTTATTTTTGTACTACCTATTGGGTATGCATTCAGTACAGGTCAAGAGTTTGATTTATTTTCCAAACTTTGATGCTGGTTTCTGCTTTATGTTAGCACCCCCTTGGCCTTGCAGCGCCCCTGTTGTCAAAGACGAGCCGATTGGCGAGCCGATTCGTCTTTTAACCTTAAAAAAGTATGGAAAAACTAAATGAAACTTTTTGAGGCTACTGGAGCCACAACAAACTTACCAAACACACAAAATTGTTACAAGAGATAAAAAAATACTGATTGTGCCCCCGTATTACAGGCCGATTGTATATTCTTTGTGCTTCTATCACTCACCCGATGGTATTCTGAGGATACAAAATTGAGCTAAGGTACACCTTTTAACTTTGATAAGCCCCGTCGCTTCCGGTACATCACATACTCTCCCATGCTCCTTCCTTCCATCTCCCCATGAGACCAGTACCTCCCACCTTGCAAACGCAAAAAGTATATTCAATGTATTAAAGGGAATGTGGCATCTTGGTCGAATCCTGGAGTTTTGTATAATTAGGCATACTTTTAGCCGAAAATAATGAAACCACTCATGATTTCTCTGAAAATTTTACAATAAGCTCAATATTTTGATTTTTAAAATACTCCTCTAGTAAAGAAATAAATATCTGCCTGTGGATGATGGTCATGATCTGGCAACCACTACCATACTCGAAACGCTTCAAGGGCTTTGATTGGCTGATGCTCATCGTGACGTCAGCATATTTCGTCACACCAACAGCCATGACAACTGTGGCCTGCTGCCAAGGGTACATGAGGGGCACATTGCAGGTAGGTTTTAACTTTTTCTACGGAAATCTCGAGTTCCAAGACAAAGGGTTTTCCGACTTATCTACAACTTGGCTATCTCAGTTAAAATCACGTTATGAGATGCAACATTCCCTTCAACAACGACAGATACATTTATCCCTTTGCACGGCTGACCTCTATTGTGAGGAATGAGCCCCAGACCGACCTACCTTCACAGCTCCCTGCCTCAGAGAGCGGGGCCCCGACCCGGCCACTGCACCATAACTCATCTCTCGCACCGTGCGGCGGGTATTTAGCTGTTCACGGCTGCAATGGCCGGCCTCTGCCTAGTCAGTCAGTGTGCCACTAACGGTACGGCCGCCCGCGCCCATCTCCTCCCGCCGTAATGAGCCTCGGAGGTACCCGCCGGCCGCGCTGAGCCTCACCAGTCCAGCAGCCGATTGCACATGCTGGTCTCTCTCTCTCCCGCGCGCGCGCGGTCACTGTTACGGTACTCAGTCACAACCGCCGGATGTTCACCGGACGCCGTCCAGGCGGCCGCCGTGTCATCTCAGCACGCAGCCGCCGCACTGTGGCGCTGTCGTCCCGTCACCGCCGCCGTCATCCGGCCGGCTCAGCCGCCGTCCGAGCACGCGTCACCCAGGCGGCTCGGGTGCGGTACTGAGTGGACACACGTCACCCAGACGGCTCGGGTGGGATCCGAACACGCGTCACCCAGACAGCTGGGGTGGAGTCTAGCGGAGGTAGTGGTTCCCGGTCAGTTCTACTCTCCCGCCGACAGATTGGGATATGATAATTTGCTGTTGGATCACGTACCGTTGTCCATTTCATGACCTGTGTGCGTGCTACGAGATAGATTGCTCTGATAGAATAGGCAAGTGGCCGGTGCAGCATCTTGAACTATTACCTCTCGCAGTTTTTGCGCCAGGTGCGCATTGTTTTGTGTGTTGCTCCGGCTGGTTAGTATGTCATTATTCCTGCCGTTATGGTATGCTTCAAACTTCCCGTGCACTACCAATACCAGTAGGTTACTGGGACTGAATTGAAGACTTGGGGAAGCACAACTAAGGGTTCAAAACAATTATAGGTAGCCGATCTCTAAAACCAAAGCAGCACATTTGTAAACTGGTAGACGAGGTGTGTGCTTTGGACTAATAACAGTTCGTTTCACATGGTATTACGACATTAATGAATGAATGAAGGAATGGACCAGGTTAAATCCAAGGCATGGATTCGCAAACAACGCTATTAAAAAAACATCTTTGTCATTCCATTTATTCTTTATATTCTAGTCAGGATGATGTATGAATTCCAGGCAGCCCTGGCTACATCATTATTGAATAAAATTTAAAACTAAGTTTTTCCAAAGCTATGATAGAGCATAGTGTTTCGTAGGCTATCTTTATTATTTTTTTAGGAAAAAGGAGATTATGGATGAAAAAGAAGTTTGCAACATTTTCCATTTGAAGAACTCTGAATAAAAGGGCTACCTATTCTATGACCTAACAACCTTTCGATATAGGACCAGAAAACTTCATAATTACTACGTGGGTGAACCCAGGGTAATGCCAAATGGGGGCACTAGCCCCTCCCCAGGTCGACCCTCTGGCAGCCCCGGAAATGATCAAGGCGTCCCCTGAAAGGAAGATCCCTGAAATGTCGCTTTTCGCCCCTTACCTCAAGATGCAAGTGTCGGCGCCCCCGCAAAAGGATTTTGCGTCCCCATTGGCGCAGTTAGCGCCCCCTTCCATACATGTACCATCGCCCCTCTAATCAGAAATCCTGGATCTAACTATGAATTACTACGAAGAGCTAAGGTCATGCAGAGTACAAATTGCAGATCAATTCGCAGTTTTGTTTTTAGTCAGGGACAGCCGGTGCCGAAAACAACATTCTCGACTCCCATATCTAATCTTTTTTTTTCTTCAAAAAGTCCTCAAATGTCTTATTCCTAAAAACTAAAATTATTTAAGAGGTTTCCGCAGGTTTCATTGCAAGAAATTGCACGGAAAATGTGTGCCTCTGCGTGAGAGTCTGATACGTCTATAAGTCCCTTGTTGGCGCTCTGATGGATAAAATATAGGTCTAATTTTATCAACATCCTAGGCTAGGCTAGGCTATACTGTTCCTAAACACGGCACACCAATTCACAACATGGCTGATTGGCCGCATTTCTTAAACACGACACAACAATTCACGGCATGGCTGAGTTGCTGTTTCTAAAGACGGCACACCAATTTACAGCATGAATAATTTTCACAGAAATAATGAATAATTTTAAAGTATCTTCCCCGAGTTGTGGGGCATCCAATCACGACTCATGTTCATCTCCCCGCACATATAAACGCCCTTCATTGTTAGCATAAATCACCACGCTCTGTTGGGAAAATGTGGATTCTTAAAATACCCTTCAGAAACTAGATCGATCTGACACAGCATGACGCAAATATTTTATTTTTCCACCACTGATGAAAGCCGATGCTTTCGTGCAGCTACTTCAACTCATTTTATAAGGTACGCAAGTGCATGCACACACTTTGCTGTGAAGAGACTAATTTTTTGTTCATTCTCTGGCTTTGTTGTCGTGACATCTTCATCTCCAGCGTACCTCACCACGGCGACAGCCAAAGGTAGGACAGTTCCCACGCGCTCTCACGCTGTAACAGTAGCCTGGTGGCGGCGCAGGAAGACTGGCTAGTCACATGCCTTCGACAAGCGTATAATTCACCCGGCTTTTAGTCATCTCTGTGATTCCTACCAATTACCAACGAAACTAATAAATATACAGGATTAAAAACGATAGAAGGGCATTGCATAGAAGTGTGAACTGTGAGGTTGATTTCTATCAAATTGGTGGCAGCCAGCCTTGCTCTTACTTGCTCGCAGCGTACCCTGCTCGTAACTTTCTTAGAAGGCAGTCATTTCGAGGTCATCGTCGCATTCCTGTTTAACTACCAACACCGCACGTGTGTCCCTACAGCGTTACTCCCTGACTTTAAATGTGGGCAAAAATCGATGACCTGACTGCCAGCCCCGTGTGTGTGAACGTCTGCGGGCGTTTTTGGGCGTCCCCTGCCCTTGGCCGTGCGGTCGTATGTCTGTCACTTGTCGCTGTCGGCAGCGGTCGTGTGTCTGCCACTGGTCGCCGCGGGCAGTGGCGACGGTGCCTGTCACTTGTCACTTGCCAGGCTGCCGTCGGCGGCGGCGTCGGCTTCCAGTCGGCTGCCGACAGACACGCGGGGCGGCACCCGTTACGGAGTTCAGAGCGGTTCCTGCGGCGTGTGTGTGAGACGATGATCAATGAACGGAGACGGAGCCGGCACATGTCTTAAATGGTGTCCTGGTCACGCTAGAGAAGGCCTCTGGCGAAGACTGGAGCGTGATGCACGTCAGACCACTATGGGACAAGGACCATGTATAAAAGCCAAGTCAGACAAAAATCAAATCCAATAGATGCAGTCACATCGTTGTTTTGTAGTCATCACTTTCATATGGTCCAGAAATGAAGAATGTGGTCATAGATGAGCCCCGTTCTTTTTCATCCCACTCCAATTCTAGTTAACATTGTTGCATGCTCATGAAGGCGGAATATACAGAGTATATTTGTGTTCAAAGTTAGTTCGTAAATCCCAAAAATACTATGATATTTAAAATATGATTGATTAAAATAAAATATCAAGCCATGTGAATTGTAAAGCACTGCAGGTATACAGGGTGATCCCAAAAAATGGCACCCCAAGCTTTACCTATCTATAGGTTCCTTTTCGTGACGTTGAATAACAAATTGAATACATCATTAAAAAGAGCTTTCAATTCTCTACAGAATCATGTTAAATGAAATTCAGTATATTTTCAAATCTTACCACAAGAATCGATCTTAGAATAACTGTCACCCAATTGAATGAAACAAAATATCCAAGCTACCGATGCATTATTACCCGTTAGCTCTCCACCATGCTGTACTTTTCAAATAACAATATTGCATTCAATTTTATTACATTTTTTATTAAATTTTTATTTTATTACATCCAAATTGAACCAGCACTAAATATTAAAACAGATAACACACAACATAATGGAACACTGCTCAGTCAATCTTGTGCTCGAACCGAGCTCCGTGAGCTGCCACGCAGGCCTGCAGTCGCTTGGGGACGGCACCTACTGCTCGGGCAAGCTGTCTCTGGGACAACTGGTTCCAGCACGCTGTCAGCCTTGCCCTGAGCTCTTCGATGGTGCTTATTTTCTGACCTCGGTACACTTGTCGCTCCAACTCCCTCCACACGAAGAAGTCCAAAGGGTTGAGGTCCGGACTTCGCTGGCCACGCATCCGGCTCGATGAAGGCCGGGCAGGCCTGCTCCAGAAACTCGACCACTGAGTGGGCCGTGTGGCATGTGGCTCTCCTTAGCTTCTCACCCGGCTTAAGTTCTTCGACTCGGAACTTCTTAAAGCAGTGGAGCTGGAGGTATTCTTTAACAATTCTGTTCACAGAACTTTGAGCCACGCCAAGCTGTCTCCCTATTTCGCGCTGGGAGAGATGCGACCCAGGGTTGTCTTCTTGGCTCAAAATCAATTCTTCCGTATCATGGATACTCTCCGTGGTTCTTGCGCTTCTTGGGCTCCCACTGCCGGGTTTTCTTTCTGCTGTGCCACTATGGTCCACTTTCTTGATGATGTTATTTACGGTTTTCATGCTCCAAGCCTTGTTAGAGAATTCTCGCACCATTCTTTTTGCACCCCACTTTTTCTGTTGTCTGAGAAGCTTTATCAGACACTTGTCTTCAGCTGTTGGTTTCATGATGATTTGATAAAGAATGAACTAATTTCATTGATTTTGTTAACATTTAAGTTCATAACAATACCACCACGTGATCAAGCCTTTTGATCAACGGACATTCAACATGAAATATGATCAAAAGAGAAAAAAATCACATGCCACTAAATATACGAAAATTGTTTCACTGCACTTCGTAACACAAATTTTATGAATACATTATTTAATAACTTTTATAAACAATATTTCATTCCACATAATATGATTATATAGAAAATTCAAAGTTTTTTCCAATGGAGTAGGCAGTTTGTCATTCCACGAAGTAAATTTGAACTTACGGACGTTTAAAGTTAAGGTTGCCATTTTTTGGATCACCCTGTATATCCCGAAATATCAGCCTCGATGAGATTGAGGTTTCAGTTTTCATTATGAAAAAATATCTAATGTGATATCTAATGTGATGGTAAAATAAAGTCTGAACCTCTTTCAAGGAATATATTCATTCAAGATATCTAGCGGAAGCTAAAAAGAACCCGATTGTGTTTGGAATACCCCTGTAGGTGGTACAGACTAAAAATAGGATTTAGCGCTGACGATCATGGATGAAACTCATGCTTTGTACTTCTGGTAATCTGATGGAAGATGAATTTATATGTAGAAAATACAAACATAATCGTTGAAGCTGGCTAATCTACTGAAGTGTGAAAGGGACTTTCCACCGCAATCTCAGATCATGGACGTAAAATTTGTGTTTCCGAATCCGACACAAGGGTTAATGACTTCATCTATGGTACTTCAATTCATATTCTTCTATATGACCTCGTCATCACCTGAGTGAAACATTAGAGTGACGAAAAAGGTGAGAGACAAATATATTTCATGTGCTTAGAGAACTACGATTCCATGTTACAAGACGATTATAAATTGAACAGGTACCAGAAAAGCGCAAATTCTAGCAAATGTATTTCCATTTGGTTTAAAAATATTATTATTAATGAACACAGTACCGCCTGAGAGATCTTTTTGTACACACCACCACCTGGGAGTCCGATTGGACCCCCATACGATCTTAGGAACCGGAAGAAAATAATTGGAATGTTTTGTATTTGCTGCCAAAGCGGATGATTATTGTTGGGGGGACTCGGAGAAAAAAATTTATATGAAATAAGAAAAAGTCCGCACTTCTTCAGGATTTTCTTTTTGAATATCAGAATGCATGAAGAATCAGGAAACACTTTGAATGTCAGACATGCCACTTGTCAAGCGTGTTACATGTTACATGCTACATGTTATAAGTGTTACATATTACAAAGCATGTTTTTCACAGTCATTACAGGCGTGAATAAAAAATTTTTCTAAGAAACTTGGTCAAATTCCGGCCTGCACTGGTGGCCAAAGAAACCCACATCACACTTCACCACTATCATTGCATTTTTTTGTAAGCGCTGACATGGTGACTGGCACTCTCATTCAAGGCGAGGGCTGATAAAATGCAGTGTTTCGTGCTATAATTATGGGAAAAAACATACAAATTATCAGTTAATTTTCTGGTTTAGTTACGGATATCATAAATACCTGTCTAAATTATGGTATCTATATTAAAATGCATTACTACAATTTATTAATAAAAATATTACCCATAATTGTCCACTCGTTATTCAACATAGTGGTATTCCCAAAGAACGGGCTTGAGGCATGCATCCGGTCTGAATTTGTATTACAACGCAGAAGACTTTGAGTACAGCTCTGCACGGGAATTACATATATAAATTTCATGGCATTAATTGAGCAAACTTATTTTCAGGCGTGGCAAATTCAGTGTGACAGCTGTACCCAAAGCCATTAACGTATAATATAGCGTATGGTTATACCTACCAGCAGTTGGCCGTGTGTTATGGACTATTACGTAGTATTGAGATTCAGAATACCAGAGGAATAGCCCACCCAACTGCAAATATGCAAAACACGATATAGGAATACCAACTCACTCAACTTCAAACCCACACTGCCTTCTAGAGCAATCGCTTCCGCTCGTTCAATGGCAGCAAATGACTCGTAAAGGTGAAAGGCTGATCCATCGACCCCCCGGTATTGCATTGTCACGGTCCACGGGCCTCAGTTTGGTTTCACTCGTCCATTCCCTTGTCATGTGCCACGCCGCCCAACTGGGACCTCACGACCTAATGACGTGTTATGTCTACTCCCACGGCCCAACTCACGACCGCCTTTTATTAAATGACACGTTCTATGACTATCGACAAAGGCACGCCGCCGGGGATTATTCTTCTTTTCCAGGGTCTTGTTCTAATGTTAAGACCCAGCGCCTGCACAATTTTGCGAGCGTCGGTAAATACTCAAATGCACTTTCATTAGCTCATGCTGTAAGTCAATTAGCTATTGCTGTAAGTCAATCCTTACCATACAAGTAAAATCTATTTCAACATTCCTGTGGAACATATCAGCGACCATTCCCATTCCTCCTCGCGCTCCAGCGCGCTGAATCCTGTTTGCGCCAGGCTGAGTGGTTTCAGCGACGTTCAAATTTCGCGCGCCGGATCATTAGCGTGCTGGTGGCGATCGGAGCGCCATTATTCGTGGTCGGCGACGGCGCCGGGGGCAGGGCGCGTCGGCGGCGGCGGCGGCGGCACCAGGCCAACTGACCCCGTTTCGGCGGATCCGGGGCTGAGCCAGTGATGCGGGTAACGGGTCCCGTGACGTCACTGGTGCCGTCGACAGCTGACGGCTGAGCGACGCCGTGCGTCGTCGCCGGGGGGCGGCAACAACAACAACGGACAAGCGCGTCACAGGGGTGCCGGCGCCGCCGGGCCGGCTGTCGGCCCAGCTGCTGTTCTGCAGGTCTCGTGATTGGCCCAGTTCTGAGCTGCCCGGAGCGTGGGTGGGAGACTGGGTGCGTCCCGCCGTTGTGTGCGTTCGCGCGTCAGGGACCGGCGCCGGCCCTCGGGCCCGAGGCGTTGTTTACTCCGCATTGATAGAATAGTTGTTCCGCCCGGGCTGTCCGTCGGAATCAGAGCTCCCATTCCAATCTACCCAGGAAGGAGGGAGGAGCAGCGGCTGTCCATCTCAATAATCTGATAGCTTGTGTGTCTATCGTGTCAGAATTGGATAATCACGGATGTGATCTGAGGATACACGCACGCATACGCAAATTGGACGCGTGGAGATGGGACTTCACCATCTATGAACGCACAGTGGATTTTTGCCGCAAAACTTCAACCTCCTAACTTTTTATCCTTCTTGGTCTTTCCTGTTCAGTGTTGCATACAGTGATGAAGAGAATACATGCAGAGGACGTAAAGTTTTTTTGTAACTAGATTTAGAGCAAGACTTCTTTACATAAGGTTGGCGCATTAAGGGAACCTCGTAGACACGTGAACACCACGCAGTTCGGCGGCACTAAGGCTGTAATAACGGAGGCACAGCCAGCCCCTCCAACGCCAAGCGCAGACCATCGGATGTGACGTCACGCCTCCCAGCATATAACATGGGAAAATTAAATGATTAAATATCCAAATTTTTGCAAAAAGAAACCCAAAATCGAAGATAGAATGCCTATTTATTACTTTTGGGATAAACTTGATTACCGTGTATTCTCACAAATTTGTAAGCAGATAGGGGGCGTCCCCCCAAAAAATTATTCATCGTCATGAATGCTGTCAGGTACCGAATATGCTCTAAATTTGCCTCCCCGGTCAGCACCAGCCCGGGTCCGCCCCCCTGCAAGAATTCCATGGCGGCGCCCCTGCACCAGGGCCCTGGTGCAACCTCAAACAGGTTTGCATTTCATCAACTCTAACATGGGACATTATGGGTAAAATTAGAATTTATCGCCAGCGTGAAGTCATAGTAAAGGCAGCTCCGGATTCGTAGTTGGGGCTGGATTTAGAAATTGCAGATTCACGTTTTATAAAACTTTACCTCCACTGAATGAGTCAAAGAATGAGAAAATGTCGATTGTCCAACAAGTGCTCGAAAGCTATAATAATTGGTATTCTATATTATTCAATTTATTGTGCTACATCACCAACATAGCATTACAATGAAGAGTAAAAACATAACAAATTATTTAGAAGAGCCAGACAGTGGACACTAGATACTTTGATAACCTGAATGAACACCAGGAAAAAATAGAGCCTGCAAGGCCAAAACACATTTATGAAACAAAATGAAAACAAAAAACAAGCAAGACAAAAAAATGAAAAAATGCTCCAAAAAAGAGCGTTGCATTGTTGTGTCAATAATCTATGCAAATACCTTATAAGCAAGTGGAACTGTACATTAAGGAACTAAACCAATGATTCCTGTTCGTCCCCTTGCGAGAAACCCCTATTCGGGTGATTTGGCTACGTACTTAAACAGAAGCTATATCTTAATACGTGTACTGGAAGGGGCCCTTAGGTACCTCTCAGCCATTTTTCGAGGCGGCTGGAAAGCTCTACAGAGATGAAAGCGCCACTTGCTAACCTTCGAGAGACTCGCTTATGAACTTTTGGTAGGCTGAATAATTGTTGGCTGCTTGATAATGCCTGATTGTTGGCCTCAAACTCCGACTTATATTTCCAGTGACATCCCGCGTAAGTTCACTTGCATTTTAGGGAAAATTATGACTTCATATCATATAATCTGGATGATATGTTACGACACGAGGTTGTTATGTTATGTTATTTTGATAAGTTACGACACGAGAATCAAGGTAAAAGGTCATATACCAAGGTCATGTCTATATTTTAAGGTTATGGATCCGGTGCATTCGGTCAGAAGACATAAAATACGACATATGTCCTTTTATATCATTAAAGTAGACCCCATGGTGGAGACAATGCCACGGCTAGAGCTAGAAGGTTATAAGTAAAGGAGAAATCCCATTTCCAGCTCAACAGCTTTTATTTCATTAGATGAAACGCACGCTTCGATGGTTATCAAATCATGACATCATATGCTAATCCTTTTTATGACCTGGCAAAAAAAATGTTGAAACCCTGCATTGAGCCTTCTCACCATGGCATAAGTATATTTGCGAGGTATTTGTGACTTTTTCCTCATAAAAACGAAATACCCTAGAGGGTCGTCGGCATGGCCCAGATTTAACCTTTATGACCTGGTTTGAACTGAAGGTAGAAGATGATTCTAGTCAGAGATACGTGTATACAATAAAGATCACGGCGGCCATCAGATCTCTCGCGAATGCTTTACCAGCCCCTTGGTTTCAAATATATCGGAGAGGGACACTCTGGAACCTTCTCCAGTGGTTACGCACTAGCAGCAGATGCCCCTCCAGTGCAGTTGTTGAGAGGATAGTGTTTCTACACAGCGCAATCTTAAAATCTGGCTTAATAAAAATGCCTGTTCCGGAGGGCAGATTCAGGTCCCCATCGAAAAAGACTTTTTATTGTGCGTTCTGTCCATGCTACTGTTGCCTGCCTCTAAAAGAATGTGTGGCAGACTTACATTTTTGGAGGGGTAAGGGTGAGTTACGTTCATTTTCCTCAAAGCAATTTGGGGAGGTTCGACACATTCTCATGCGGGCAGGCCCCTTACATTCCAAAAAAGGCCTCATTCGGTCCTTCCGCGGTTATTCTCTTACTCGATCATGCAGTCTCTGGATATGTTCCTACATTTACCTCAGCATCATCATCAGGCCCGGTGTGGTGCTGTTTTCCCTGTCATAAGTGCAGTCTCCAAAGGATGAGTGAAGCACGGCTAACACACGGTCCCAGATCGCAGATTGGTTCCAGTTTAGGAAAATTTTCAAGTACAATGAGGACGACAAACTGAACCATTTAAGATAGCAGAACTTGCGCTTTCAAGCAAGTCACTTCTAAGGAAACCCAAACAGTATGCTGCAGCTACGCCAGCCACAAAAACCTATCTTCCCAAAAAGGCTCAGGTATAGATAACATTATCCCTGCTGCTACATATGGCTCAGGCTGTAAGACGCTAGCGGCGTAGAGAGGATGAAGTCATTATTTCAACTCACAGGCACTTTAGCATTGGAGGACATCGCTACTCGAAATACTTGAACGGGGGCTACGTTAAACAATAGCCATATTGAATTTGTGTTCGATCCATTAAAAACGCATCAATCAAGCTTAGGAATTTTTGTTTAGGTAGCAGTTTACTTTCACTTTAGGCATTAAAAGTTAACAATCCCCATACACATGGTTACATAGCCTGAACCACGGTTCCTCAATATATACGAAACCGCACGGTAATTTTGCTCTGAAATCTTCAGCACGGACAATTAAAATACTTGTTTTCACGCGCAAAAGCATACACACCGTAATTCATTGTAATCTGTAATTCATATGAATATTTCTGAGTGTTTCGAAACACTTCACTCGGCCCACAAAAAGACAAGACAAGAACTAGAGAGGTAGCAGGTTTGTTAAAACGTTCCTGTGTCCAAAACTGCTATTAACACATATTTTTGCAACTGGAATATTTTATACTTTGTATTTATTCGTTTCTTAGCATTGCATGAGCAACAGGATGGATCCCAGAACTAGCCGTCGTTAAGAGGTTCTTGTTTCCAATCGATGATAGCTCAGGTTCAGTGATCGTGTCTCTCGGATGTATGTTAACTGGTGCCGATGCCTGAACGGAATACATGTGCTGAGCCTGAAAAGGGAAAAGAGAGAGAGAGAGAGAGCGAGAGAGAGAGAGAGAGAGAGGGAGAGGGAGGGAGGGACACGGAGAAAAGAGTATGCACGTATTCAATGGTTGCTCTGTAAGCAGGGACGGATCCAAGGTGGGGGCGATGAGGGGGCGATCACCCCCACCTTGGGCCGACCTTAAGCACTGGACAGAAACGCCTTCCGTCGCAGCTGCCCCCCCCGCAAGGTTCCTATGAGTGAAAAACCCCGTCTGTATATGTATATACTGGCTGTACAGTGCGTGCGAGCGTGTAGGTGTGGTGGTAACCTATAAAATGACGCCGGGTTGGGCTTGGGGCACCAATTTTGTTGTAAAAAGCTGAGTTCCATCACATTTAACGTTTTTTTCCGCGGGCCCCCGAGTCACGAGGCCTCTCCCCAAACGACGGGCTCCCGAGTCTTTAATTCACACCCTCCTTGAGGAAATCCTGAATCCACCGCTGACTTTAAGAGCAGGTAAGAGGAGTGGGCAGAGGGAATTTGGCAGCCTGCGGCCCGTGGTAGTGTTCACAATGTCGTGTACCGTTTCAGACGCCACATATCCGCACAACACGTGCCGTGGCTGTTTGATAGGCGGTCAAATTGTTAAGATGCTTTCCTAGTTCATTATATAGCAGATCACTATATTATATCACTTATATTCATGTTTTGTAATAATCAATTTCTTTTCATTCCAGGTTGGCGCAACCCAAAGAACGACACCATGCGAATTTACGCTTGCCTGGCCCTGCTTCTCCAGGTGAGATGGATGAATGAATGGATGTATATACCTATACATGTATGGATAATAAATGTTCCAGGGCAATAAACAACACATGGATGAATGGATAGATGGGAGGAGCTTTGGGAATATTCAAGATCTACATAACACTGGACAGTGTTACTCGTGAAACTAGGAAGACTGGATATTAGATATTCGGAGAGTCAGAAGCACGCAATTCACGAAAGGGTGATCTATGGACCTTCCAGGTTGAGTACAATGGTAAATTGGTTTGAATTTTCAGCAAATAATGGTAACTGGTGGTTGAATAATTGGTGATAAAGTGACTGAAATCGGAAGATTACTAGCCGCCTGCTTCCCAGTCTGGCCCCAGGCGATTGGTGTCCTTGAAATGCCCGCTCCCACTGGACGCTCGGCCGCCGGAAGTCTCCGCTTCCTGGATAGGCCCAAAACCCCCACTTGTAGGTAGCTGTAGTGGGCGTCAAGTTTAAATATCACAGAGATGGTATTCTCAGAAACTCGATATCGAGTTTCGCTGTAATGTCGAACCTCATCAAGGAACGATATCTAGGTCTTTGGTTTGCTGGCGATGTTGTATCACCTTAGCAGCAGCTACATCATGAAGCCCCGGTAATAATCAGCTTTGTCGTGGTTGATGGCTTTCAGATTCGGGCACCCCCAACAGTTTTACAAAATCCACGCCCCTGGTAACAGCTCAACGGATAAGATCCAAACTTCATACAAGCGTTGAAGACGGTAGAGCGTTTTCAGGGCCACTCCGATTTTGTTCCGCATCACCATTGGTTTTTGAGATCATAGGGGGACGGTATTAGAAATGCCTCCCCCCGAAAGTCGTGGTTGCTGAAAGAGATCAGGCGGTGGCAGGTTGGAGCCCAGGTGGTGGCATGTTGGAGCCCAGGCGGTGGCAGGTTGGAGCTCTGATGGTGGCAGGTTGGGGTCCAGACGGTGGCGGGTTGGAGCCCTGGCGGTGGCACGTTGGGGTTCAGACGGTGGCGGGTTGGAGCCCTGACAGTGGCTGGTTGGAGCCCAGGCGGTGGCACGTTGGGGTTCAGACGGTGGCGAGTCGGAGCCCTGACGGTGGTTGGTTGGTTGGAGCCCTGGCGGTGGCAGGTTGGAGCCCAGGTGATGGCGGGTTGGAGCCCTGACGGTGGCGGGTTGGAGTCAAAGAAGTAGCAGGTTGGAGCCTAGACGGTGGCAGGTTGGAGCCCTGACGATGGCAGGTTAAGGTCCGGGCGGTGACAGGTTGGAGCCCAGGTAGTGGCAGGTCAAGATACCTTAGCCCTGTTCCAGCTGTCAGCAGAGTTTTGTCAGCACCAATCAGCGGGCCGCGTTGCGCCTACGTCACAGGATTGTAGCCTCTCCCCGGGAACTAGTTCTAGAGGTTTTACGGGCTGATGGCCTGCTGTTTGCGCTGATGAAAAATAGTAAGTGCACGAAGTGGCAGCCTAATATTTTTAATGGTAAAAAGGATTAATTTCCCTTTGCTTAGCACAAACAAGAGGCGATTATGCCACTGATGTTACTTTTCTGGAGGAGAGGTTAGAGGTCCTGCTGACAAAACTGTGCTGACAGCTGGAACAGGGCTCTTTACTTAAAGCTACGTTCAAGAGGGATTCCTTCACGCCCGAGTGACTCACACGGGCGTGGAGGAATTCCTTCATTTTTGGGCCGTGTGTCAAACTGCTGTTAATGGCAGCCCGCTTACGAATTTGTGAGAATACACGGTAATCAAGTTTATCCAAAATGTAATAAATAAGCATCTCATCTTGGATTATGGGCCTCTTTACGCAAGCACTTGGATATCTTATCATTTAATTTTCCCATGTTGTATGCTACGAGGTGTGACTTCACATCCGGTGATCTGCGCTCGCTGTTGGAGGGGGGCTGGTGGCAGGTAGCTGGGCCTACTAACATCTTCCGTCATCAAGCGACTTTAAATAATATATAAATTGTGTTCTTCATTAACTCCTCCTGCCTATATATTTATGTTCTTCAAGTTATGTGATAAAAGTATCTGGTTTCTAACATGCTATGAAAGGTATGAGGTGCAGAGGATTGGCTCAATCCACTCAATCTACCAAAGATCTGAGGACATCTGTGAGAATGAGAATGTGTCGGGTTTTTAGGGTGCTTCAGTATCTAAGGACATTTTCATACACGGAGGAGAAAAAACTTAATTATCTGGCTTTTCACACAATCGATCTAAAAGGAATATTTCAATATCAGGACAGCTTTTCGTCTCATGCATAATGCAGTGAATAAAAAGACAGACATTCCGATATTAGGACGGAAGTACCAACAGCTTAACAGTCCCATGAAATGAACTGGCCGATGTATGTAGTTTGACCCTTGACAATGCTGTTCATTCTTTCATATGCATTGCGAAGTGGCGTGCTTCAACCGGCAGTGACTTTCTCTGGCTATCAGCATCAACAAAGGAAAGCGTTTCCATTCCTGCCTCGACCTGACATGGATTTCTGACTCACACAACAAGAACATTAAAAAATTAGAGCATGCGTGTACAATGCAAAACGGCTTCCGTACTCGCATTTTTCTAGAGTTTTTATAGCAAGCGTGGCACTAAAAACAATGGGAGCAGTTCATAAGTATTGTAAAAAAAGAGAAAGCCGTGGGAAATGGCACGAGAAAGTGTTTTAGTTTTTCAGAGTTTGAATCTACATAGATTGTGAGTATCAAATGCCATGAGTTGCTCCTGGTAACAACTGGTTTGAGACTATTACAATCGCTTTCTTCGTTGAAAACACTGTAAGAAGTGGCCCTAACATTTGGAACAGCTAACTTTATATATCTGTATCGTTATTCTTTCTTCACTGAGTGTGGTAAGTTGATAGAAGCACTTCCAAAGCATGCCATCAGCATAGGCAGAGCCAGCTTCCGTACGCCGGGGCTCATAATTTGGGATTTGCTTAAGGGTTTGCCCCGTAAGTACCACTTCTCCTGCTTAATGTTTTCCGTGTTCAAAACAGGCTAATCACTTGTTTCGTTCCCTGGGCAAATATATTTTGGAAGAATTATGCACGGTGAGACTCAAACAGCAGTAGCAGCGTGGTAGCCACGCAGCACCGCTGCTGCTGCTGCTACTCGGTTCGGCCGCTGCCGGGTCACGGCACGGACGCCTCTGACGTCACTCACAGAAGGGCCAGGACGTAGATCACGCAGCGGTTCCTGAGTGGGAGATTCATGTGACAGTCAGTAAAATTACGCTTACTATTGAAGGTGCATGTTTCAGACCAAACTGGAACCTTGTTAAGTTGAATATATAACTTTTTTTTGCTTCTAGATAACAAAAAAAACTCATCTTGGAAAGCTGTAGAGGCCACCGATGAGTATCAGGACGATCTATGATAGCTCTGAAAGGATTTTCTCCATCGTTGGAAGGTTTGCCGTTCCAGAATGTCAGAGATAAAGCCCAGGAACCTGAGCTATTTCACGTTATTTAAGGAGTGGTCTGATTATTTCGATCAAAGGGTCATGTTGTCCATCCAGGAGAAAAAAAATCATTTGCCCCCACGATACTGTATTTTAAAAACTTAAAAAAACGGAAAGAAGGTGATCAGCAGCTTCGAAAAATTGTTCAAAATTATTCTTAGAACTCGAGGAAGAAACAGTAATGCCCAGGCATGAGGAGACAACAGATTTGGGGGAGCGACGGGGAGGACGGGATGGCAATGCCATATTAAATTTTGGTGTCCCTTAAACGCAATCAATCAATCAAACCTGAGGTTTCCTTATAGCGGATATGCTCTAGATCCGTGCATATTTGTAGTAAAACTTGAATTTTGAACTTTTATGGCCTTCATATATAAGGTTTTATAATTTTAGCCTATTCAAACTTTCGTGCGTAAGTTCAAGTTATGTGTGCGTTGGTCGAGACTTTCATCAACCATCACACATCCCACATTAACCTGGTCCTTAAAAACTGGAATCTTGTTGGAACCTCAACCTCGTCCTCGTCGTTGCTGCAGCTCCATCCCCTAAGGTTTTGGGAAGTACCCAGGAAACGGTCACGGTGCAGCTCACGCCGCCTTGCTTAGTTTTGGCATTGACTGCAAA
This sequence comes from Lepas anatifera, assembly GCA_034440635.1. Lineage (NCBI taxonomy): Eukaryota > Metazoa > Arthropoda > Thecostraca > Lepadidae > Lepas > Lepas anatifera. The sequence continues at coordinate 154,076 of JAOTON010001267.1, forward strand.
TCCTTTTGAAACATATATACCCGGGTTAATCCCGGTCACCAAGCTGGACTTCACTTCTGAACCATGTAAGAGAAATCTGCAACTTTTTCTGCCTTGCGCTGCGTTCCCTTGGACGTGGCTCGAATGAAAAACAAACAAGCTAAGACTTAACGTCACCCTCTGTGACCTTTGGGGACCTATTATAACCTCCAAAGTCCTTGTTTGCCTTCGATGACCTTTGGTGTCCTCTCTGGGAGCTTTGTCCCGTTTAGCCTACATTTAAGAATTCTTCGGGAATCAAACCGAATCATGGGGGCAAAAATGACTCTTTGGCAGCGTTTAGCGCTAAATTCGATTTCGACGTCTAAAAGAAACTCCAGGAAGTAATAAAAACATAGCTTGGCCAGTTTTTCCGTCAGGCTACCTGTGAACTTTGAAATTTGACCCCGTTTCACGCATTATCTACATGTGCCATATTGGTGTATGGTATAAAGAGTGAATAACAAGTATTTTCTGATAACTTTAATGACTATATTACTGCGCTATGTGCGATTTTTATCAGATATTCTTAGCAAAAACAGGCAGAGCTGTGAAATTAGCCGTACGAGGAAAGAATAAGTTCTTTGGCTTGAGATGGAAGGTGATCTAATCAACTAATACAATACAAAGTTAATATCAATCATACGCTCTGAGGATCGCCAACACACTGCTTTTCTTTATCATAAAGCTATACGTTAATTAAGTGCTAATCACCAGATTACAACAGTCCCCTTTAAGAAGAAAATTTGTAAGGAACAGAATAAGTGAGAGGGCTAAATTCTATCAATTTTTCCCTGATGCATATTTTGGAGGTTATAGTGCAATTATTGGGTAAGACGGCATGATCACATTACCTTTTTAATGGTTTCTTCCACAGCTTTCCCCATTTACCCAAAAGCTGAAGAAAGCATTCAGGTGACAGCTAATGACCACAGAGCCTAACATAAAGCAACAAGGCTGGGACCTCACCGAGATGTAGGTTATCTCGAGGTAGAATTAAATATACATGTTTACGTAGAAAGCTAGATTTCCCCGTCATTTCGTTCAATCAAGTTATGAATTTTAGCCCAAACAGTTATACGCCACTATTGGCTGTGATTATGTGTGTAATCTAAACAGCAGGGAACACGTGATAGCGCCTGTTATATCACCTCCTTCACAGGCTTTCCTAATTATCAACAATGGACATACCATACCGTAACTGTGAAGCGTCTCCTCACTGGGTCAACACTGGCAGCTTTGAAAATGAATTGGTCCCGCTATCTAATGAACTAGGAAAGCATCTAAACAATTTGACCACCTATCAAACAGCCACGGCACGTGTTGTGCGGATATGTGGCGTCTGAAACGGTACACGACATTGTGAACACTACCACGGGCCGCAGGCTGCCAAATTCTCACTGCCCACTCCTCTTTCCTGCTCTTGCAGTACAGCCAATGAATACGTGCATACCCTTTTCTCCATGTGTCCTCTCTCTCTCTCTCTCTCTCTCCCTCCCTCCCTCTCCTGTTTCGTTCAATCCGTATATGTCTTACTCCCTATCACGTCCACTTTGTTCTCTCCATCACTGTATATCTCCTCTGTTTTTTATCCCTTGATCTCCTCCGTTTTTCTCCTCATCTCTGCTCCTCCTCATCTCTGCTCCTCCTCACCTCTCTCTCTCCGCTACCGCACGCGGGTCATGTGGCCACGGTGCGGCCTGTGGCAAACACTGGCCAGCTGACAGCTCATCGACACATGCTTCCCACCGCGGCGGTGTCGACGAGCGGCGCTCGTGCCCTAGCCTCCGGTGCCGAGCGGACCGCCGACGCACTGTCGCGACACCGAGCCGCCAACGGGACAGTGTCTGGTGAACTGTCCCAGTGCACAGGAGCTCGGGAAGCGATGTCAAATTGTCGTTGGGTGTACCATGAGGGCCACATCCGAAATTTTGACTACCTGGACGAGCAGGATCAGTATTAATTTAAGTAAGACAGCGTCTCAGAAACTGCTGGCATTCGCAACTTCGGGACGTGATTTTAAGCGGAAACAATTACCTTAACTGAACTAGCTTCTATGATACATCAAACGTTGATAGTTTCAGAGACAGGAAACAAGTTTTGAATTGAGTGTTCTACTTTATGGAAATTAAAAAAAAATACTGCTCATGGCTAGCATAAATCTGAACGTCAGGAAACCACTATTTTTGGAGTGGCCTATGCCGTTAAGAACAAAATATTGTTTTTTTCGTACAAATTTCGACGTCATCAAATATAGCTCTCATAGTTTGTAAAATGCAAACCTTGATTTGGGTCAAAACGTAGACTCCTTCATGGAGCAAGCTTTAGTGATGATGTTTCATTCATTTTAGTGACGACATTTTACAGCCGATGTTTTACATTTTTCAACGGATGTTTGCCCAGTATAATATACAGCTCTCCCAAAACTTTAAGGGAATGTGTCACCTTAATCGAATCCTGGAATTTAGTGTAACTAGGGGAACTTTTAGTCAAAAATCAAGGAGGCGTGCATGATTTCTCTAAAATGTACAATAAGCTCAATATTTTGATTTTTAATGTTCTCCTCTAGGGAGAGAAATACATTCCTGCCTATTAACACTTAAACCAACACAGCAGGCAGATGAACACGTTTCGACAAAAATTGTCTTCTTCAGCATCTATGGTAGGAGGGATAAGGAACCCGTCATCAAGACATTCAGCAGTTTCATCGTTTGGATTTTTTGTGCAAAATTATCGTGCGATAGAAATATACAGGCACCGTTTTTGAGGATATTCCAATAATGCTTCTTGAATTATTCTAAAATGTATACAAGCAAGCTTTGATATGAGACAATCTAGCCTTATCACTGTTTTAAATAATGTTCTATTTTTATTTTATCATCATTATTGTTTTTGTTATTATTATATAAAACTTTTTCTCTCTCTTTGCTTAACCAACTCCACAAGGAATGCTATGTACATTATTACTCAGGTCACAGTGATAGGGTGAAACGAGGAGTAGTATTAGGATTTTTCTTAGGGCCTTCCGTATTTGTAGTGATGAATACCTGCAAGAAGAGATAGAACATATTATGACCTCGTTCACGAAGCTAAAATATCCGAGAGGATTTCTGATAAATATGGAAAAGAAAGCTCTAGATATAAGAAAACGATCCGCGAAATCCAACAAAAAGGAACAGATACGATGTGTTACGATACCTTACTCCAAACCAGCTGAAATTATTGCAAACAAACTTGAAGAAACGGGTTGCAAAGTAGCATTTTATTCCGGTAAAAAACTTAGTAGCATCTTAGCGAAAAAAGAAAGATCAGGTGACTCAGAACCAAAAAGTGTAGTGTACCAGGTGCCGTGCGGGTCGTGTACGAAATCGTACATAGGTGAAACAGGACGGGGTCTAAAAACAAGATTAAAAGAACATAGAAGAGACCTTCGAAACAACTCAGAATTCAGTGCATTTGTCATACATTCCATGAAAACAAATCATCTACCAAACTGGGATAGAGCTAAAATTATAGCAGTTTGTAAAAACAAAGATAATAGGAAAGCTACAGAAGCAGCACATATAGCTAAAAATGATACTTTTAATCTTAGGCCAGGCTTCATGAAATGGGCAAAATCTGCGGCTGTATTAGGAGTTGGTTAAGCAAAGAGAGAGAAAAAGTTTTATATAATAATAACAAAAACAATAATGATGATAAAATAAAAATAGAACATTATTTAAAACAGTGATAAGGCTAGATTGTCTCATATCAAAGCTTGCTTGTATACATTTTAGAATAATTCAAGAAGCATTATTGGAATATCCTCAAAAACGGTGCCTGTATATTTCTATCGCACGATAATTTTGCACAAAAATCCAAACGATGAAACTGCTGAATGTCTTGATGACGGGTTCCTTATCCCTCCTACCATAGATGCTGAAGAAGACAATTTTTGTCGAAACGCGTTCATCTGCCTGCTGTGTTGGTTTAAGTGTTAATATCTGTCAACCACTGTTATACAATTGTCTGACATGAACATCGAAACCAACACCACAGAGAGACAAGAATTCCTGCCTGTGGATGATGTCCATGATCTGGCAACCACTACCATGTTCAATACGCTTCAAGGGCTTCGATTGGCTGATAATCACTGTGACGTCAGCATATGTCGTCACACCAACAGCCATGAGAACTGTGGACTGCTGCTAAGGGTACATGACGAGTACATTTCAGGTAGGTTTTAGCTTTTTGCAACGGAAATCTCGAGTTCCAAACAAATGATATAGTGAGTACCGGGTTTTCGGACTTGCATTATGACTTGGCTATCTCGGTTAAAATCACGTTATGAAGGTGCCCCATTCCCTTTAAGATCATGGAATTTAGAACAAAATATATTTAAGATACATAATTGTGACAACAAACAAATTTGGTGTAAATTGACGTATGTCGCCATGCAGGAAAGGATGGCTCGCTCCCTAGCATGCCATTTTTCATCAGTGGAGGAAGGAGCTTAGGATTTAGACTAATAATATTGCTGCAACCATATGGAAAAGGAATCATTCAAGATTTAAAATACTTGGTGTCTTGACTTTGAACTGAAAATCGAGCGTATATATATGCATATATAAATATATATATATATATATATATATATATATATATATTTCTATATATTTTTTCATTCAATAGATTTCGGTCCCAGCATTCTCAAAAGTTTTTAACAAACCCCTCATCTCTTCACACTTTGCTACTCACAAAACTATGCGAGAACTTTTTTGTCATAACGCCTAACAAACGGTTAGAAGTTATGTCCGAGGAAACCAGGGACTCCCTTAGAATGCCGGTTGTTTGTTGGTGTACTGTTTTGAGTGATTTGATGCGTAATTGTTTGATTCAGATCGATTTCCGTAAATATTTTTGCGCTTAAGAGAAATTTCTTGTCTTCACTTGAAAATACATTCTTGAGCATGCTGCTTAAACCATAGGTGAAGACATCTCAGGAATTAAAGGTATCTTTTAAGATAAATCATACAGGCATTGTTCACATATGCTGGCAATGGTTTCTTTTTAATGTATTTGGGAGCCGTGCGGCCAGTAGCTTGAAGGGTTAAAATAATCTTCGCCGAGAAAAAACATTTTTGATATGTTTTTCGCCAATTTTACCATAATTTAGCTGTTTTTACTGTCCATATAGTTTTGTCAAAAGCAAGCAGAGTTGGAGATGCCGTCGTATGCTGAGGGTAAGATAGTTGGATTAGAATGGTTTGCCGAAAGTTTTAGTTAAATTCAATCCATCAATTTGGCTTCAGAAATATTAGGACACGTTGGTATTAACATCAAAGCTAAGAATTCCATATCACTTCAATGATTACGAATTATATGCTCAATCTAGACCCATCCTCGGAACAATACTACAACAACCAGATGTATACCATCGGCGTTCGAATAAACCACGGTTCAGACTCGGAAACAGTAGTAGTCCGGAAACTGGTCTGCGGCCAAGAAATTGCTGACCACTGGATTAGGAAGCAATTTAGCCGCAAGTTCCGTTCATCACATCGCAGAGAAGCGGAGGCCGGTTTTTTCCTAGGTCCGGTAGCCGCCCGCACGACGAAGGCAAAGAACCGCTAGAGTTTATCATGCGTGACAGGGCTTCAGCGTTCAGAGGTGGTGTTATTACTATCAACTGTCAACAAACATGTCCTAGTTCAAATGTACAGCTATTTTTGCGGTTGACTTCGGACATACATTCCAACAATTCGATATGCTTTACTCATCTAATCGTTTGATCAAGCAGGTCAAAGTGCGATCTAAGGACAAAAAGAGATTGATGTCAAAGGCTTTCAGAATACCAAACGTGTTGGTAAAAAGCAGGGGTCATCAAAATGTTTCCATCGCACGCCAAAGTTGTATCAGTTCTTCCCAGAAGTAAAACGTGCCTCTGAAAGTGAAAATTGCTTATAAAAACTAGAAAGACTAACAAACATGAAAAAGGCAAGGCGCAACTTAAATATTCGACATATTTTAAAGGTTCTTATGTACTTTGATCAATCAAAAGTGGTTGAACGATGTCAAAACATGTACTTGTTTCTGCAAATTTGTTTCTAAGTATACAGACAGGTTGAATCTTTGCTGACCTCTAATAAAGATCACGACACGATGCCAATGGAGATTAGTTTTTTTAGCTGAATGCCTGAGTACGTCACGCATATCTCGCAAATTGGGGACTCGAATATTGTGGATGCAAATATCAAACATCTATCTTAACTAATGAACTGTACATGAGGTAACCTAAATAACAATGTTTTGCCTAGTTACTTGGTTCAGCGGTGTTACACTTCTTTGTGTTATATTTGCCTTTCTTAGGTAGTCTCATACACCTCGAAATCTTACCTATCGGGTGCAAATATGTTATGACCAGCAAGCCGGCTTTCTGCACGACTCGGACCCTGGCCCCAGTTAGTCCCCAGAGCAAGCTGCAAAATACCCCGGAATCCCATCCTATAGGGGGTAGTTAGCCCGTTTGACATAATCGCTCGGTGCGTCGTTTAATTTCCAAAACTATTCATTACCTGGTCTCTCTCTCTCGGTATCTCTCTCTCTCCCTCTCTCTCTCTCTCTCTCTCTCTCTCTCTCTCTCTCTCTTTTGTGCGTGTATATGGGTGCGTCGAAGACTTGTGATGTGTATGTATTGCATTTGCCTCAGTCACTCTACCTCGCTCCCTCGTACCCGTAAGTGTGTCCCTGGAATTGTTATTCAACCCGCTAACCCGCGTTCGAACCTCTCTTTCAGGTGGCACTCTGCGATGACCTCGGGTCAGCGTCATCTTCGGCTCACTTGCCGGTGGAACACCGAGGAGGAGGAGGCCCCAGCCTGGGGCTCTCTCCTACAGCCAGCCGCCTCCCCTTCCCGGCGCCTCCCTCCGGCTACGGCCCGCCCGGCGACGCGTTCGGAGGTGGTCTGCCAGAGGCCGGCTACGGAGGCCCGGCCAGCGTCGGAGCCGACCCATGGCTGCTTCCTGCTCCGGACATGCCGAAAATCCGCAACATCGAGGTGCAGTGTGAAAAGTCCAGCATGCGGGTCAGTGTGGAATTTGACAGACCATTCTACGGCATGATCTTCAGTAAGGGTCACTACTCGGACGCCAACTGCATCCACATGCAGCCCGACTCGGGGTCTCTCAACGCCCAGTTTGAGATCTACCTGAACTCATGTGGCATGGCAGCAAGCGAAACCGCCAGTTACGGGCAACCAAACCCGGAGGGAAGCTTCGTGGAAAACACCATCATCATCCAGTACGATCCGTTAGTCCAAGAGGTCTGGGATCAGGCAAGAAAACTAAGATGCACCTGGTACGACTACTATGAGAAGAAGGTCACCTTCAAGCCGTTCCAGGTGGACATGCTGAACGCGGTGACGGCCAACTTCCTCGGAGACAACCTGCAGTGCTGGATGCAGATCCAGGTTGGCAAGGGTCCGTGGGCGTCCGAGGTGTCCGGCATCGTCAAGATTGGCCAGACCATGACCATGGTTCTCGCCATCAAAGACGATGAGAACAAGTTCGACATGCTGGTACGGAACTGTGTCGCCCACGACGGCCATCGCGCACCCATTCAACTGGTGGACGAAAATGGATGTGTCACCCGACCCAAGGTCATGTCCAAGTTCCAAAAGATCAAGAACTTCGGCTCGTCAGCATCTGTCGTCTCCTACGCGTACTTCCAGGCCTTCAAGTTCCCCGACTCTATGAACGTACACTTCCAGTGTGTGATCCAAGTCTGCCGGTACCAGTGCCCGGAGCCGGCCTGCATTGGGTATGATGTCAGCCCCAGAATTCCGGCAGGAGACTACCTGGGAGCGGGCAGCGAGAAGAAGTCCTCTGTTGCTGCCGCTCTGGCTCAGGACGATGCCAGCGTCAAGGACGCTGACAAGATCACCAGCAACGACATCTCACTGCCACCAACAATCGGTCGCCGGAGGGGCAAGCCCGCCTCTCAGACCCCTCTCCAAGATGACCTTCCAGACCGTTACACAGCCAACCTGGCCGGGCAGCCTCGTGCCATCACCGACGAGGAGCTGGACCGACAGGCCGCCGCCGCTGCTTCCAATGACGTCTCACGTAGGCGACGACGAGCCACCAAACAGGAGATGACCGACATCCCCACAGAGCGCGTCATTCAGGTGGTAGCCCCGGGGGACGTGGCCTTCAGCCTGGCCGCCGGAGGCAACCAGACGGTCGTCATCTCAGAATCGGAAGCGGCAAGGGAGAGGCGCAACAGCATCTGTATGTCGGTTCCTGGCTTCGTTGCCGGCCTCGTCATGCTGCTTCTGGTGCTGGTCGTGTCAGTCATCGTGGCGATATTCCTCTTCTCGCGCGTGCGGGTTGTCGGAGGCGGGAAGGCAGCTGGCTTCTCCGGCGGCTGCGACAACCCCGAGTTCGTTAAAGGAGCGGATTGAGGTAGCGGGTGTGTGAGAGGAGTGCTAGAGAAATTTACGAACACGGAGTAGCGGTGCTGAGCTGTCGCGGCGGTGCCACAGACAATGCCTGAGAGTGCCATAAACGGGGGAGTGGCCCGCCGTCCGACCGGACACCGCTACCGTAACGCTACTGGGACTGAGTCCGATCCGAGAACCGCCCCCAAACACCCGCCAGTGGAAGGAAATGTCGCACTAGCCGATTTTTGGGTGTGCTCGTCGTCTTTCTAAGTCATGCAACATGTTTAGTTGTCTTAGAAGTCGGCCAGGCTGCTAGTTATGGAACAGTGATTCATGTATGATATCACGTTTGTACATAATGCGGTAGTCGTTGATGCTTCCGCTTGGCCGTTGCCGTTTGTCGTATTTAACGGTATCATTATATTTTGTATTTATTCTGAATGAGTGTAAATTCTAGGATAACGACTCATCCGTTTGTGCAGTAACACAGCAGCAGGCCAAAAATCATGTCACTGTCCCGTCAGCCAACCCTAGCGAACGTAGTCTGCACTTCCAATCACTACCTATAATCGTCGCCTCTGCAGCGCTGTTCAGTGGGCCCCCGCTCGCAAACAGGTCAAGCTGTGCACACCGCATAACCAGGCTTGGCGGGCGCCGGGCGGACCCATCTCCAGCCAAGCGTGGCCCTGCTGACCTACTGCGGCCAGTCGGCCGGTCACGCGACTGGAAGCTACACCGACACCGGATCCGCCAGCTCCGGCGCTGTCGCTGCCATTCTGGGCACGCAGCACAGAGCGGCAGATCCGCCTGCTTCCCGCGACGGCGCGGAGGCGGCAGCTGTTGTTTGTTATGTTGAATTGAGTCAGTGCTGGTCAGCGCTTATGTTGAGCGGCATTCGATGTGTCGGCAACTGAATATATGGAGCGCACGGATGTCGAGCGGAATTTCTATGAGTTTGAGAAGAAGTCATGAGTGGATCTAGTTTAAAGTATCGCTGCAACCCAGAAATAGCGTTATGGCAAAACAAACACGCATCGTACTTCGAAGGTTTAAGGCCTTTCAGTACTTGAAGCAGTCGGTTTCTTTATTATCTGAAAAAGAAATACTGAGAAATGAAAATAACTATCCATCGGGCCGGGATGATAAGAAACAACTTGAAACATAACTGGCAAAACGTAAATTTCAGAGTTACGTGCATGAGCCAGCGTCGAAGAAGACACGGGCGTATCCAGGGTTTCCGATCAGAGGGCACATGGTGGGCGGGGGGGTGCCATCCGGACCAGCAGGGCACCACTTTTGGACGGAAAATCCTATGTCGCCGATATTCGCATTCTGCGTTAGAGGGGAGTGAGAGAAGCGACGTTTCAGGGGCGCGCCATCGACCTTTCAGGAGGTGCCGTGACCATTGCAGGGGCACCAAGGATCCATGGGGAAGGTGGAAGTGTCCCCTTGCCCCGTCTGGATCCGCCAATGGAAAAATAATGTGTTCTTGATCAGTGCATTAAGTGAGTAGGTGTATTTCTTTGCACTATTTCATTTTACTGTGGTTATAAAAATAGTTGCTGAGGAAACCAGACACATGACACATGAAAACAGCGTGCACTCATATTCCGGATAGGTCTACCCAATGTCCAAATTAAAACTATAAAGGCAGCTAACCAGGAAAATCT
>JAOTON010001268.1:0-81236 GCA_034440635.1 Lepas anatifera
CAACCCCAATCGACCATCGGCGCCCTCTGAAATTGTAAAGACACGCCTCTCAAGGTCGATAACGCTCCCTGAAATGTCGTTTCCCATACGCGGATCCAGGATTGCCTATCGGGAGCGAGGTGGAAGGGGAAATTTCCTGGTGGGCGCTATCTACACCAGGGACGCCACTTTTGGCCGGAAAACCTATCAAGTAGGCGCTAAAACCTATCAGTAGAACCCGATACCTGCATCTCGGGGAAAACAACATTTCAGGGGGTGCCATCGAACTTTCCAGGGGTTTCCGGGACAATTTCAGGGGGCGCTAAGATTCTATGGGGGCACCTGTCCCCTTTCCCCCTTGGATCCGCCTATGTCGTTTCGGGGGGCACGGAGGTGGGGTCGTTACGGGTGTGGGGGTAAGAAGCTCGAGCATAAGCGGATCCAGGACATCAGCATGGGGGTAGGGGCTAAAGAGTTCGAGCATAGGCAGACCCAGGGCATCAGTACGAAGGTGGGGCTAGGGAGTTAGAGCATAGGCGGATCCAGGACATCGGTACGAGGGTCGGGCTAGGGAGTTAGGAGCATAGGCGGATCCAGGACATCGGTACAAGGGTCGGGCTAGGGAGTTAGAGCATAGGCGGATCCAGGACATTAGTACGGGGACGGGGCTAAGCAGCTGAGCATTAGCGGATTCAGGACATCAGTACGGGGTGAGACTCGGGAGTTCCAGCATAGGCGGATCCAGGACATCAGTAGGGGGGTAGGGGCTACGGAGTTCGAGCATAGGCGGATCCAGGATATTAGTACGGGGATGTGGCTAAGGAGATCGAGCATAGGTGGATCTAGGACATCTGTACGGGGGTGGAGATAAGGAGCTCGAGCATAGGCTGATCCAGGACATCAGGAGCGGGTTGGAACTCGGGACCTCGAGCATAAGCGGATCCAGAACATCAATACGGGGGTGGGGCTAAGGAGCTCGAGCATAGGCGGATCTAGGACATCAGTACGGTGGTGGGGCTCGGGCGTTCCAGCATAGGCGGATCCAGGACAATAGTAGGGTGGTAGGGGCTAAAGAGTTCGAGTATAGGCGAATCCAGGGCAGTACGGAGGTGGGGCTACGGAGTTCGAGCATAGGCAGATCCAGGACATCAGTTCGGGGGTGGGGCTAGGGAGCTCGAGCATAGGCGGATCCAGGACATCAGTGCAGGGGTGTGGCTCCGGAGCTCGAGTAAAGGCGGATCCAGGACATCAGTACGGGGGTGGGGCTAAGGAGATCGAGCATAGGTGGATCCAGGACGTCTGTACAAGGGTGGGGCTAAAGAGCTGGAGTATAGGCGGATCCAGGACATCAGTATGGGTGTGGGGCTAAGGAGCTCGAGCAGAGGCGGATCCAGGGCATCAGTACGGGGGTGGGGCTAAGGGGTTCGAGTATAGGCGGATAAAGGACATCAGTACAGAGGTGGGGCTAAGGAGCTCAATCATAAGCGGATCCAGGACATCAGCAGAGGGGTGGGGGCTAAAGAGTTCGGGCATAGGCGGATCCAGGACATCAGTACGGGGGTGGGGCTAAGGAGCTCGAGCATAAGCGGAGCCAGGATACCAGTACGGGGGTAGAGGCTAAGGAGTTTGAGCATAGGCGGGTCCAGCATATCGGTACGGGGATGGGGCTAGGAGATCCAGCATTGGCGGATCCAGGACATATGTACGGAGGTGGGGCTAAGGAGCTCGAGCATAGGCGGATCCAGGACATCAGTATGGGTGTCGGGCTAAGGAGCTCGAGCAGAGGCGGATCCAGGACGTCAGTACGGGGCCGGGGCTAAGGGGCTCGAGTATAGGCGGATCAAAGACATCAGTACGGGGGTGGGGCTAAGGAGCTCGAGCATAAGCGGATCCAGGACCTCAAGGGGCTAAAGAGTTAAAACAGGTAGGGGCTAAAGAGTTAAAACATAAGCAGATCCAGGACATCAGTACGGGGGGTGGGGCTAAGGAGCTCGAGCATAAGCGGATTCAGGACATCAGTACGTGGGTGGGGCTCGGGAGCTCGAGCATAGGCGGATCCAGGACATCAGTAGGGGTAGTGGCTAAGGAGTTCAAGCATAGGCGGATCCAGGGCAGTATAGAGGTGGGGCTACTGAGTTCGAGCATAGGCAGATCCAGGACATATGTAAGGGGGTGGGGTAAGGAGCTCGAACATAGGCGGATCCAGGACATCAGTTCGGTGGTGGGGCTGAGGTCTCGAGCTGGGGCATAATTCGGTAACAAATAGGCTGAATTGGGTGAAAATCTGCAGGTATAGGTGAAATACCGTCGGAAAACCCATCATATTTTATATTGTATCTCCTTTCTTCTCGTCATGCCCAGTCTTTGCTTAACAAAACAAACATTATGCGTGTGTTTATTTCTTTGATGATATGAACAGAGGGCAAGCGTGGTGCAGTATGCAGAGACATGTTAATTTAGGAAAACATGGGCCTAGACAGGGGATTGAATGGAGCCATAATGAGAACACAAAACCTAAAACTCCAACATTGCGTTGTTATAAGTATCAAACTGCTGAAAACACTCGCCTGTCAATCGAACTGTTTGGCTAACGTACATTGTCACCGGCTTCTCCTGCGCCAGAGCGGCACCTGCCGAGGCCGCAGGCCGAGGTTGTTGTTGTTGTTGTTGTCTGTTCTGAGCGCTGGTATCAGAGACCTAAAACTTTTGTGGATAGAAGGCACTTCCAAATGAATAAGCACCACGGTTGTCAATTTTCAAAATTTTCAAAATTTTGCCCAGAATTTTGCATTATGTGATTTTTAACTTTTATTTTTCTATTTTTTGCTAATTCATCTAGACTCTTCAAACTTGCACCCTTTTACATCAGGGAAATTTGTAGTTCACACAAAAAGTTGGAAAGAAAAAGCTTTAAATTTAGGGCTCTAAATTAGCTTTTAAACTTTGCACCCTAAATTTGGCATAAAACTCATGGTCTAAACTACAGGCTCGAAATATCTGAAGCTACAGCAGTTCAGGTTCTGATTCAAATATCAACTTAAAGGCCGGTTTGTGCAGTACTGCACAAACACAGAAACAAAACAAAAACGGAAATTTAAGGGTCCTTTTTGGCCCATTCCGTGAAGGTCTGCATTTCCCAAAATATCAGTCAAACCCTTATATCTTCCGATCTAATTGATAAAAATTAGTTCCCATTTCAGATAATAAGAGAGAATAGCCTCCTATATTATATATTTAGAGATAAAATTTTTCAGACTGAAACTTTTTATTTTATAGGCAAAAATAAAATATAAGTTTTTAAAATTTTTATTCTTAGTCCCCTGGTTTCCATACCATGATACCTACGGTATTGAACTTAACACGGCTGGATAGAAAACTTCGTTGCCGTCATTTTTCTCACTCATACCCCCCACTTATCTCTTACGGCTTCCGCGCTATAAGCCGTAAAGTACATTTCAAAGTGGTAATTTTATCAGTTCATTTTTCCTTCACACCGGGGTTTAGGGTGGTTAGAGTCATTGGAGGGAAATGAAATTTTGCATGCAGCTAGGTAAGAGACATATGTCAACATTCCATCTGCATATATATCAATGAAACACCAAGTTACCTTTACTAACCTGCCGTTCCTCCACGCATCGTTGTAGCAAATCACCACGCGTCACCCCTGCGTCCACGTCGCGGCAACGCCGGCGATCGGCGCGGCCGTTTCTGTTTATTTATGGTCTGGTAAAAAGTACCCAACACTACCCATAATGCATCACAAGTAATTAGAGTACCGTAAAAGTCTGAGTTTACAATAAGAGTATTATGTTTCTGTTTTTGGACCATGGGTGGATCCAGGGAACAAGTAGGCTAGGTGCCCCCCCCCACCCTTCTCCCCCATCCCCTCCCCAACCCCCAATCGACCATCGGCGCCCTCTGAAATTGTAAAGACACGCCTCTCAAGGCGAATAACGCTCCCTGAAATGTCGCTTCCCATACGCGGATCCAGGATTGCCTATCGGGGGCGAGGTGGAAGGGGAAACTTCCTGGTGGGCGCTATCTACACCAGGGACGCCACTTTTGGCCGGAAAAACCTATCAAGTAGGCGCTAAAACCTATCAGTAGACCCCGATACCTGCATCTCGGGGAAAACGACATTTCAGGGGGTGCCATCGAACTTTCCAGGGGTTTCCGGGACAATTTCAGGGGGCGCTAAGATTCTATGGGGGCACCTGTCCCCTTTCCCCTTGTATCCGCCCATTTCGTTTCGGGGGCGGGGGGGCACGGAGGTTGGGCGTTACTGGTGTGGGGGTAAGGAGATCGAGCATAAGCGGATCCAGGACATCAGCATGGGGGTAAGGGCTAAAGAGTTCGAGCATAGGCGGACCCAGGACATCAGTACGAGGGTGGGGCTAGGGAGTTAGAGCATAGGCGGATCCAGGACATCGGTACGAGGGTCGGGCTAGGTAGTTAGAGCATAGGCGGATCCAGGACATCGGTACGAGGGTCGGGCTAGGGAGTTAGAGCATAGGCGGATCCAGGACATTATTACGGGGATGGGGCTAAGCAGCTGAGCATTAGCGGAATCAGGACATCAGTACGGGGTGAGACTCGGGAGTTCCAGCATAGGCGGATCCAGGACATCAGTAGGGGGGTAGGGGCTACGGAGTTCGAGCATAGGCGGATACAGGATATTAGTACGGGGATGGGGCTAAGGAGCTCGAGCAGAGGCGGATCTAGGACATTAGTACGGCGGTTGGGCTAAGAAGCTCGAGCATAAGCGGATTCAGCTGATCAGTACGGGGGTGGGGCTCGGGAGCTCAAGCATAGTCGGATCCAGGACATCAGTAGGGGGGTGGGGGCTAAGTAGTTCGAGCATAGGCGGATCCAGGGCAGTACGGAGGTGGGGCTACGGAGTTCGAGCATAGGCAGATCCAGGACATCAGTTCGGGGGTGGGGCTAAGGAGCTCGAGCATAGGCGGATCCAGGACATCAGTGCAGGGGTGTGGCTCCGGAGCCTGAGTAAAGGCGGATCCAGGACGTCAGTACGGGGTTGGGGCTAAGGAGATCGAGCATAGGTGGATCCAGGGCATCTGTACGGCGGTGGGGCTAAAGAGCTGGAGTATAGGCGGATCCAGGACATCAGTATGGGTGTGGGGCTAAGGAGCTCGAGCATAGGCGGATCCAGGACATCAGTATGGGTGTCGGGCTAAGGAGCTCGAGCAGAGGCGGATCCAGGACATCAGTACGGGGCCGGGGCTAAGGGGCTCGAGTATAGGCGGATCGAAGACATCAGTACGGGGGTGGGGCTAAGGAGCTTGAGCATAAGCGGATCCAGGACCTCAAGGGGCTAAAGAGTTAAAACAGGTAGGGGCTAAAGAGTTAAAACATAAGCAGATCCAGGACATCAGTACGGGGGTGGGGCTAAGGAGCTCGAGCATAAGCGGATTCAGGACATCAGTACGTGGGTGGGGCTCGGGAGCTCGAGCATAGGCGGATCCAGGACATCAGTAGGGGTAGTGGCTAAGGAGTTCAAGCATAGGCGGATCCAGGGCAGTATAGAGGTGGGGCTACTGAGTTCGAGCATAGGCAGATCCAGGACATACGTAAGGGGGTGGGGTAAGGAGCTCGAACATAGGCGGATCCAGGACATCAGTTCGGTGGTGGGGATGAGGTCTCGAGCTGGGGCATAATTCGGTAACAAATAGGCTGAATTGGGTGAAATCTGCAGGTATAGGTGAAATACCGTCGGCAAACCCATCATATTTTATATTCTATCTCCTTTCTTCTCGTCATCCCCAGTCTTTGCTTAACAAAACAAACATTATGCGTGTGTTTATTTCTTTGATGATATGAACAGAGGGCAAGCGTGGTGCAGTATGCAGAGATATGCTAATTTAGGAAAACATGGGCCAAGACAGGGGATTTAATGGAGCCATAATGAGAACACAAAACCTAAAACTCCAACATTGCGTTGTTATAAGTATCAAACTGCTGAAAACACTCGCCTGTCATTCGAACTGTTTGGCTAACGGACATTGTCACCGGCTTCTCCTGCGCCAGAGCGGCACCTGCCGAGGCCGCAGGCCGAGGTCAGAAGCCGGTGACGAACGAAGTAAGAAACGGCTTCTATTCTGACAGTTTTTCCGGTCTCGTCGTTGTCTGTTGTTGTTGTTGTTGTTGTTGTCTGTTCTGAGCGCTGGTATCAGAGACCTAAAACTTTTGTGGATAGAAGGCACTTCCAAATGAATAAGCACCACGGTTGCCAATTTTCAAAATTTTCAAAATTTTGCCCAGAATTTTGCATTATGTGATTTTTAACTTTTATTTTTCTATTTTTTGCTAATTCATCTACAGTCTTCAAACTTGCACCCTTTTACATCAGGTAAATTTGTAGTTCACACAAAAAGTTTGAAAGAAAAAGTTATAAATTTAAGACTCTAAATTAGCTTTTAAGCTTTGCACCCTAAATTTGGCATAAAACTCATAGTCTAAACTACAGGCTCGAAATATCTGAAGCTACAGCAGTTCAGGTTCTGAGTCAAATACCAACTTAAAGGCCGGTTTGTGCAGTACTGCACAAACACAGAAACAAAACAAAAACGGAAATTTAAGGGTCCTTTTTGGCCCATTCTGCGAAGGTCTGCATTTCCCAAAATATCAGTCAAACCCTTATATCTTCCGATCTAATTAAGATAAATTAGTTCCCATTTCAGATAATAAGAGAGAATAGCCTCCTTTATTATATATTTAGAGATAAAAACTTTCAGACTGAAACTTTTTATTTTAGAGGCAAAAATAAAATATAAGTTTTTAAAATTTTTATTCTCAGTCCCCTGGTTTCCAGACCATGGGGTACTACGGTATTGAACTTAACACAGCTGGATAGAAAACTTCGTTGCCGTCATTTTTCTCACTCATACCCCCCACTTATCTCTTACGGCTTCCGCGCTAACAGCCGTAAAATACATTTCGAAGTGGCAATTTTATCGGTTCATTTTTGCTTCACACCAGGATTTCGAATGGTTAATATAGATGGAAGTGGATGGAATTCGGCAAAAAGCTAGTTCGAAGACATATCTTGCCATTGCAACAGGTTGCATATCATAGCAACAACAGTGTACCTTTAATTAAATGTAATACACAATGCTAGTATGTTTTCCGCTCGAAACCTCACCCCGCCGTTCGGCCGTAGCGTCGCTGCGGGCGGCGCACTGGTAGCTGCTATGCGAGACAGATACCATAGCTATCTACGCATGCTATAGACCAGCGCAAATGCCCGGTGGTGGCAGGGTAGTCTGTCTCGTTTCGGCTCCTCTTCTCATGCGGCGGGCGCGTTGTCTATTAGATATTCATATCAGTCGGACGGCCGGGTGGCGGCCGTGCGGTAGGGTCCCGCTCGCTGCGGCGACTTGCGACGAATAAAAAACAAAATGGTGGTCAGGAACTGGTTTGCTTGTTTGGTTTGTTGTGTTTTGTTTCTTTATGTGTGTCCAAATCTTACTGTGTATGTGTGTGATAGGTCCGGTAAAAGTGATGTGTTTTATGAGAGAGATAAGAGAGGCCCCACCACTTAAGCCTTCGGGCTTTTGCGTCAATCTATTTGTTTTACCTGTCATTTTGTTTCCGTCCAATAAAAGTTTATCATCTGTCTATCTATCTACCCACTAGTTAATGCATCCTCTAACGATAGGTAGCACTGGCCAAAGGATCCACCGTTGCACACCATTTCTTTCCGAGCCGAATAAACCTCTTTGTGGTGATACCATGACACGTGACTCCTTGCACTCCCTGCTTAAATAAACTTAATAAGCAGTGGCTTATCCAGGCCATTAGTATTGGGGTGGGGCTAAGGAGCTCGAGCATAGGCGGATCCAAGACATCAGTACCGGGGTGGGGCTAGTGAGTTTGAGCATAGGCGGATCCAGGACATCAGTACGGGGTGGGGCTAAGGAGCTCGAGCATAGGCGGATCCAGGACATCAGGAGCGGGTTGGAACTCGGGATCTCGAGCATAAGCGGATCCAGAACATCAATACGATGGTGGGGCTAAGGAGCTCGAGCATAGGCGGATCCAGGACATCAGTAGGGGGTGAGGCTAAGGAGCTCCAGCATAGGCGGATCCAGGACATCAGTACGGGGGTGGGCTAAGGAGATCGAGCATAGGCGAATCCAGGACATCAGTACGGGGATGGGCCTCAGGAGTTGGAGCATTAGCGGATCCAGGATATCAGTTCGGTGGTGGGGTTAAGGAGCTTAAGCATAGGCGGATCAAGGATTACCGATAGAGCAGGCACCGTCCGCAGGGCAAGGGGTGTAATCCGGAGCATAGAGCGCAACTTTTGACACGTAAAATCCTTCCGATGGGCGCCAATTTTTGCATCTTAGGGGAAAGGGTGGGAAGTGACATTTCAGGGGTGCCATCGAATGTTTGAGGGGCGCCGTGGCCATTTCAGGGGGTGCTGAGGATCGACCAAAGGGGGAGGGGGGTGCACGTGCCTCCTATCCCCCCGCTACCCTGAATTCACCTTTTAGCTCCAGCCTCTCTGCCATTGCCCCCATACATCCTTTGCTCATGCTATAGCTTTAGGCATTTTCACATGGGGTGGACTTAAGCCCACTAGCCTCACCCCTCGTATCCGCTATCGTATTTAGACATGTAAATAATATATAAATCTCGTTGCACTCTATTCCATATTGTCGAACAATATCAATGAGAGGAAATCGGTCATGCAGATTTTGAATCCGGTCTTCAGGTCAATGAAAGGTCACTGCGCATGCGCAGTGGAACTAATGGTAACAGAGGCTATCCCGGCAACCTACGGGTCGATTTTTTTGAAATTTTGTGAACAAGAAAATGACACGGAGTGAAAACTACAAATAATGTCATAGTGAAGCTGCACTGCCCTGCGCATGCGCAGTAGAAATCTTAAAGAAAAGCCTTAAAGGTGAGGATATTTCAGAAGAGGACATGGACAGAGGAGAGCGAACATGCTTAAATTTAGTATGAAAGTTTTGACTTCCTTGCTTACTACAAAGGTAAGTGCGCATGCACATTAGAACTTATGGTCAGGGAGGCTATCTCGGGAGCCAATAGACCGATTGGGCTAAAAATTTGAGAGTAATAGCAGAATACTATCTGCTAATCCCAATTCACGGAATTATGACATTGCATTGTGCTGCGCATGCTCAGTATGAATTCTAAGGAATATTAGACTATAAGGGATAGTTTAGTTCAGGAGACAAACAAACGACATACCAACATGCTTCAGTAAATTATAACGGTATCTTCGCTCTCATTGACTGCAGACTTAACTGCGCATGCGGACTGGGACTTAGGATAACCGAAGCTAACTCGGCAACAAATAGGCTGAATTGTGTGAAGATCTCCAGGTATAGGTGAAATATGGTCGGCAAACCCATAATATTTTATATTTTATCTCCTTTCTTCTGGGCATAGCCAGTCTTTACTTAACACGCGCATTGACGGGGGTCTGAGCCACCTTCGCATTGACGGGGGGCGGGTACCCTCCCCTAAGATCTCGAGAACCACGGTAGGTAGCGAAAAACGGTAAACGGCGTTGGGCTGCCCATCCACTTCTCCATCGAAAACATTTGAACCATTTTTTTGTCAGGTCACATTTAAGATCACGAGAGGTCAAAACATGCCCGTCATAGGGATAACATGTAAAATTCAGCATTTCGGGCATTACATCTGAACAAGTAAAGATAGAGCAAAACGACTTGAACCATATGAATCCTCTCAGCAAGCCGAATCGAATGATATATAATTTGACCTTGCTAGGTCAAATCAAGGATTTGACCTGACCTGAGGTCAGGTCAGGGTCAAATTATATAAAATGCATATCATTAGAACCGCAAAGCCCAGGCGAGTCTAATGCAGCTAAAATAAATGCTCTATCACCATCCGTTCCTGAGTTATTTTGTAAAAACCATTTTTCCCATGTATTTCCAATGGAGAGGTCATGCCTCGTACCTGACCTTAGGTCATCGATATCAAAAATACCGGAACATATGTTTAGAGAACTCGGTGGGGCCATTATGTGATATGAGTTTCAATCGGATAAGTTCACCCTGCTCCGAATTATGCTATCTTAAACTTTTTTAGGTCGGGTCACTTGACCTGTACTGGTGACCTGACCTGAGATGACCTAACCTTAAAATTTTCAAAAAAATTTTAACCTAACCTAACCTTAAACCTAACCTTAAAAGGTATACCAAGTACGGCGGCGCTACGCGCCGCCGTTTTTCTACTATCGCCGAAAAACCCGAGGGGGGGCGGGTACCCGCCCCCCCGTCAATGCGCGTGTTAACAAACCAAACTTTATACGTGTGATTATTTATGTGATGACATTAACATACGACAAACGTGGTGCAGTGTGCAGAGACATGTTAGTTTAGGAAAACATGGACTTACACATGGGACTGAATGTAGTCAGAATGAGAACACTAGACCTCAAGTCCCAACATCGCGTTAGTATATGTATCATACTGCTGAAAACACTCGCCTGTCAATCGAACTGCTTGCCTAACGTACATTGTCACCGGCTTCTTCTGCGCCAGAGCGGCACCTGCCGAGGCCGCAGGCCGAGGTCCGTCAGAAGCCGGTGACGAACGAAGTAAGAAACGGCTTCTATTCTGACAGTTTTTCCGGTCTCGTCGTCGTTGTCTGTTGTTGTTGTTGTTGTTGTTGTTGTCTGTTCTGAGCGCTGGTATCAGAGACCTAAAATTTTTGTGGATAGAAGGCACTTCCAAATGAATAAGCACCACGGTTGTCAATTTTCAAAATTTTCAAAATTTTGCCCAGAATTTTGCATTATGTGATTTTTAACTTTTATTTTTCTATTTTTTTGCTAATTCATCTAGACTCTTCAAACTTGCACCCTTTTACATCAGGGAAATTTGTAGTTCACACAAAAAGTTGGAAAGAAAAAGCTTTAAATTTAGGGCTCTAAATTAGCTTTTAAGCTTTGCACCCTAAATTTGGCATAAAACTCATGGTCTAAACTCCAGGCTCGAAATATCTGAAGCTACAGCAGTTCAGGTTCTGAGTCAAATATCAACTTAAAGGCCGGTTTGTGCAGTACTGCACAAACACAGAAACAAAACAAAAACGGAAATTTAAGGGTCCTTTTTGGCCCATTCCGTGAAGGTCTGCATTTCCCAAAATATCATTCAAACGCTTATATCTTCCGATCTAATTGATAAAAATTAGTTCCCATTTCAGATAATAAGAGAGAATAGCTTCCTTTATTATATATTTAGAGATAAAAACTTTCAGACTGAAACTTTTTATTTTATAGGCAAAAATAAAATATAAGTTTTTAAAATTTTTATTCTCAGCCCCCTGGTTTCCAGACCATGATAGCTACGGTATTGAACTTAACACGGCTGGATAGAAAACTTCGTTGCCGTCATTTTTCTCACTGATACCCCCCATTTATCTCTTACGGCTTCCGCGCTATAAGCCGTAAAGTACATTTCAAAGTGGTAATTTTATCAGTTCATTTTTGCTTCACACCGGGGTTTAGGGTGGTTAGAGTCCTTGGAGGGAAATGAAATTTTGCATGCAGCTAGGTAAGAGACATATGTCGACATTCCATCTGCATAGATATCAATGAAACACCAAGTTACCTTTACAAACATGCCGTTTCTCCACGCAACGTTGTAGCAAATCACCACGTGTCACACCTGCGTCCACGCCGCGGCAACGCCGGCGATCGGCGCGGCCGTTTCTGTTTATTTATGGTCTGGTAAAAAAGTACCCATTACTACCCATAATGCATCACAAGTAATTAGAGTACCGTAAAAGTCCGAGTTTACAATAAGAGTATTATGTTTCTGTTTTTGGACCATGGGTGGATCCAGGGAATAAGTAGGCTAGGTGCCCCCCCCTCACCCTTCTCCCGCCATCCCCCTCCCCCAACCCCCAATCGACCATCGGCGCCCTCTGAAATTGTAAAGACACGCCTCTCAAGGTCGATAACGCTCCCTGAAATGTCGTTTCCCATACGCGGATCCAGGATTGCCTATCGGGAGCGAGGTGGAAGGGGAAATTTCCTGGTGGGCGCTATCTACACCAGGGACGCCACTTTTGGCCGGAAAACCTATCAAGTAGGCGCTAAAACCTATCAGTAGAACCCGATACCTGCATCTCGGGGAAAACAACATTTCAGGGGGTGCCATCGAACTTTCCAGGGGTTTCCGGGACAATTTCAGGGGGCGCTAAGATTCTATGGGGGCACCTGTCCCCTTTCCCCCTTGGATCCGCCTATGTCGTTTCGCGGGGGGCACGGAGGTGGGGTCGTTACGGGTGTGGGGGTAAGAAGCTCGAGCATAAGCGGATCCAGGACATCAGCATGGGGGTAGGGGCTAAAGAGTTCGAGCATAGGCAGACCCAGGACATCAGTACGAAGGTGGGGCTAGGGAGTTAGAGCATAGGCGGATCCAGGACATCGGTACGAGGGTCGGGCTAGGGAGTTAGAGCATAGGCGGATCCAGGACATCGGTACAAGGGTCGGGCTAGGGAGTTAGAGCATAGGCGGATCCAGGACATTAGTACGGGGACGGGGCTAAGCAGCTGAGCATTAGCGGATTCAGGACATCAGTACGGGGTGAGACTCGGGAGTTCCAGCATAGGCGGATCCAGGACATCAGTAGGGGGGTAGGGGCTACGGAGTTCGAGCATAGGCGGATCCAGGATATTAGTACGGGGATGTGGCTAAGGAGATCGAGCATAGGTGGATCTAGGACATCTGTACGGGGGTGGAGATAAGGAGCTCGAGCATAGGCTGATCCAGGACATCAGGAGCGGGTTGGAACTCGGGACCTCGAGCATAAGCGGATCCAGAACATCAATACGGGGGTGGGGCTAAGGAGCTCGAGCATAGGCGGATCTAGGACATCAGTACGGTGGTGGGGCTCGGGCGTTCCAGCATAGGCGGATCCAGGACAATAGTAGGGTGGTAGGGGCTAAAGAGTTCGAGTATAGGCGAATCCAGGGCAGTACGGAGGTGGGGCTACGGAGTTCGAGCATAGGCAGATCCAGGACATCAGTTCGGGGGTGGGGCTAGGGAGCTCGAGCATAGGCGGATCCAGGACATCAGTGCAGGGGTGTGGCTCCGGAGCTCGAGTAAAGGCGGATCCAGGACATCAGTACGGGGGTGGGGCTAAGGAGATCGAGCATAGGTGGATCCAGGACGTCTGTACAAGGGTGGGGCTAAAGAGCTGGAGTATAGGCGGATCCAGGACATCAGTATGGGTGTGGGGCTAAGGAGCTCGAGCAGAGGCGGATCCAGGGCATCAGTACGGGGGTGGGGCTAAGGGGTTCGAGTATAGGCGGATAAAGGACATCAGTACAGAGGTGGGGCTAAGGAGCTCAATCATAAGCGGATCCAGGACATCAGCAGAGGGGTGGGGGCTAAAGAGTTCGGGCATAGGCGGATCCAGGACATCAGTACGGGGGTGGGGCTAAGGAGCTCGAGCATAAGCGGAGCCAGGATACCAGTACGGGGGTAGAGGCTAAGGAGTTTGAGCATAGGCGGGTCCAGCATATCGGTACGGGGATGGGGCTAGGAGATCCAGCATTGGCGGATCCAGGACATATGTACGGAGGTGGGGCTAAGGAGCTCGAGCATAGGCGGATCCAGGACATCAGTATGGGTGTCGGGCTAAGGAGCTCGAGCAGAGGCGGATCCAGGACGTCAGTACGGGGCCGGGGCTAAGGGGCTCGAGTATAGGCGGATCAAAGACATCAGTACGGGGGTGGGGCTAAGGAGCTCGAGCATAAGCGGATCCAGGACCTCAAGGGGCTAAAGAGTTAAAACAGGTAGGGGCTAAAGAGTTAAAACATAAGCAGATCCAGGACATCAGTACGGGGGTGGGGCTAAGGAGCTCGAGCATAAGCGGATTCAGGACATCAGTACGTGGGTGGGGCTCGGGAGCTCGAGCATAGGCGGATCCAGGACATCAGTAGGGGTAGTGGCTAAGGAGTTCAAGCATAGGCGGATCCAGGGCAGTATAGAGGTGGGGCTACTGAGTTCGAGCATAGGCAGATCCAGGACATATGTAAGGGGGTGGGGTAAGGAGCTCGAACATAGGCGGATCCAGGACATCAGTTCGGTGGTGGGGCTGAGGTCTCGAGCTGGGGCATAATTCGGTAACAAATAGGCTGAATTGGGTGAAAATCTGCAGGTATAGGTGAAATACCGTCGGAAAACCCATCATATTTTATATTGTATCTCCTTTCTTCTCGTCATGCCCAGTCTTTGCTTAACAAAACAAACATTATGCGTGTGTTTATTTCTTTGATGATATGAACAGAGGGCAAGCGTGGTGCAGTATGCAGAGACATGTTAATTTAGGAAAACATGGGCCTAGACAGGGGATTGAATGGAGCCATAATGAGAACACAAAACCTAAAACTCCAACATTGCGTTGTTATAAGTATCAAACTGCTGAAAACACTCGCCTGTCAATCGAACTGTTTGGCTAACGTACATTGTCACCGGCTTCTCCTGCGCCAGAGCGGCACCTGCCGAGGCCGCAGGCCGAGGTCTGTTGTTGTTGTCTGTTCTGAGCGCTGGTATCAGAGACCTTAAACTTTTGTGGATAGAAGGCACTTCCAAATGAATAAGCACCACGGTTGTCAATTTTCAAAATTTTCAAAATTTTGCCCAGAATTTTGCATTATGTGATTTTTAACTTTTATTTTTCTATTTTTTCCTAATTCATCTACAGTCTTCAAACTTGCACCCTTTTACGTCAGGGAAATTTGTAGATCACACAAAAAGTTTGAAAGAAAAAGTTATAAATTTAAGGCTCCAAATTAGCTTTTAAACTTTGCACCCTAAATTTGGCATAAAACTCATAGTCAAAACTACAGGCTCGAAATATCTGAAGCTACAGCAGTTCAGGTTCTGAGTCGAATACCAATTTAAAGGCCGGTTTGTGCAGTACTGCACAAACACAAAAACAAAACAAAAACGGAAATTTAAGGGTCCTTTTTGGCCCATTCTGCGAAGGTCTGCATTTCCCAAAATATCAGTCAAACCCTTATATCTTCCGATCTAATTAAGATAAATTAGTTCCCATTTCAGATAATAAAAGAGAATAGCCTCCTTTATTATATATTTAGAGATAAAAACTTTCAGACTGAAACTTTTTATTTTAGAGGCAAAAATAAAATATAAGTTTTTAAAAATTTTATTCTCAGCCCCCTGGTTTCCAGACCATGATAGCTACGGTATTCAACTTAACACGGCTGGATAGAAAACTTCGTTGCCGTCATTTTTCTCACTCATACCCCCCACTTATCTCTTACGGCTTCCGCGCTATCAGCCGTAAAATACATTTCAAGGTGGTAATTTTATCGGTTCATTTTTGCTTCACACCAGGATTTCGAATGGTTAATATAGATGGAAGTGGATGAAATTCGGCAAAAAGCTAGTTGAAAGGCATATCTTGCCATCGCAACAGGTTGCATATCATAGCAACAACAGTGTACCTTTAATTAAATGTAATACACAATGCTAGTAAGTTTTCCGCTCGAAACCTCACCCCGCCGTTCGGCCGTGGCGTGGCTGCGGGCGGCGCACTGGTAGCTGCTATGCGAGACAGATACCATAGCTATGTACGCATGCTATAGACCAGCGCGAATGCCCGGTGGTGGCAGGGTAGTCTGTCTCGTTTCGGCTCCTCTACTCGTGCGGCGGGCGCGTTGTCTATTAGATATTCATATCAGTCGGACGGCCGGGTGGCGGCCGTGCGGTAGGGTCCCGCTCGCTGCGGCGACTTGCGACGAATAAAAAACAAAATGGTGGTCAGGAACTGGTTTGCTTGTTTGGTTTGTTGTGTTTTGTTGTTTCTTTATGTGTGTCCAAATCTTACTGTGTATGTGTGTGATAGGTCCGGTAAAAGTGATGTGTTTTCTGAGAGAGATAAGAGAGGCCCCACCACTTAAGCCTTCGGGCTTTTGCGTCAATCTATTTGTTATACCTGTCATATTGTTTCCGTCCAATAAAAGTTTATCATCTGTCTATCTATCTACCCACTAGTTAATGCATCCTCTAACCATAGGTAGCACTGGCCAAAGGATCCACCGTTGCACACCATTTCTTTCCCAGCCGAATAAACCTCTTTGTGGTGATACCATGACACGTGACTCCTTGCACTCCCTGCTTAAATAAACTTAATAAGCAGTGGCGGATCCAGGCCATTAGTATGGCGGTGGGGCTAAGGAGCTCGAGCATAGGCGGATCCAAGACATCAGTACCGGGGTGGGGCTAGTGAGTTTGAACATAGGCGGACCCAGGACATCAGTACGGGGTGGGGCTAAGGAGCTCGAGCATAGGCGGATCCAGGACATCAGGAGCGGGTTGGAACTCGGGACCTCGAGCATAAGCGGATCCAGAACATCAATACGGGGGTGGGGCTAAGGAGCTCGAGCATAGGCGGATCCAGGACATCAGTAGGGGGTGGGGCTAAGGAGCTCCAGCATAGGCGGATCCAGGACATCAGTTCGGGGGTGGGGTTAAGGAGCTCGAGCATAGGCGGACCCAGGACATCAGTACGGAGGTGGGCTAAAGAGATCGAGCATAGGCGAATCCAGGACATCAGCACGGAGGTGGAGCTAAGGAGCTCGAGCATAAGCGGATCCAGGACATCAATACGGGGGTGGGGCTAAGGAGCTCGAGCATAGGCGGATCCAGGACATCAGTACGGGGTGGGGCTAAGGAGCTCCAGCATAGGCGGATCCAGGACATCAGTTCGGGGGGTGGGGTTAAGGAGCTCGAGCATAGGCGGACCCAGGACATCAGTACGGGGGTGGGCTAAGGAGATCGAGCATAGGCGAATCCAGGACATCAGCACGGAGGTGGGGCTAAGGAGCTCGAGCATAGGCGGATCCAGGACATCAGTACGGGGTGGGGTAAGGAGCTCGAGCATAGGCAGATCCAGGACATGAGTACGGGGTGGGGCTAGGGAGCTCGAGCATAGGCGGATCCAGGACAGTACGAAGGTGGGGCTACGGAGTTCGAGCATAGGCGGATCCAGGACATCAGTAAGGGGGTGGGGCTGAGGAGCTCGAGCATAGGCGGATCCAGGACATCAGTACGGGGATGGGCCTCAGGAGTTGGAGCATTAGCGGATCCAGGATATCAGTTCGGTGGTGGGGCTAAGGAGCTTGAGCATAGGCGGATCAAGGATTACCGATAGAGGAGGCACCGTACGCAGGGCAAGGGGTATAATCCGGAGCATAGAGCGCAACTTTTGGCACGTAAAATCCTTCCGATGGGCGCCAATTTTTTCATCTTAGGGGAAAGGGTGGGAAGTGACATTTCAGGGGTGCCATCGAATGTTTGAGGGGCGCCGTGGCCATTTCAGGGGGTGCTGAGGATCGACCAAAAGGGGGGTGCACGTGCCTCCTATCCCCCCCGCTTCCCTGAATTCACCTTTTAGCTCCAGCCTCTCTGCCATTCCCTCCAAACATCCTTTGCTCATGCTATAGCTCTAGGCATTTTCACATGGGGGGGGACTTAAGCCCACTAGCCTCACCCCCTTAACACAGGCTCTCCCGGCAACCTACGGGTCGATTTTTTTGAAATTTTGTGAACAAGAAAATGACACGGAGTGAAAACGACAAATAATGTCATAGTGAAGCTGCACTGCCCTGCGCATGCGCAGTAGAAATCTTAAAGATAAGCCTTAAAGGTGAGGATATTTCAGAAGAAGACATGGACAGAGGAGAGCAAACATGCTTAAATTTAGTATGAAAGTTTTGACACCCTTGCTTACTACAAAGGTAAGTGCGCATGCGCATTAGAACTTATGGTCAGGGAGGCTATCTTGGGAGCCAATAGACCGATTGGGCTAAAAATTTGAGAGTAATAGCAGAATACTATCTGCTAATCCCAATTCACGGAATTATGACATTATGACATTATGACATTATTTACATTACTTAATTTACATACATTAATATTTACACTATTTACATACATTAATTATGACATTATGACATTATGATATTATGACATTGCATTGTGCTGCGCATGCTGAGTATGAATTCTAAGGAATATTAGGCTATAAGGGATAGTTTAGTTCAGGAGACAAAAAAACGACATACCAACATGCTTCAGTCAATTATAACGGTATCTTCGCTCTCATTCACTGCAGACTTTACTGCGCATGCGGACTGGGACTTAGGATAACCGAAGCTAACTCGGCAACAAATAGGCTGAATTGTGTGAAGATCTCCAAGTGTAGGTGAAATATGGTCGGCAAACCCATAATATTTTATATTGTACCTCCTTTCTTCTGGCCATAGCCAGTCTTTACTTAACCAACCAAACTTTATACGTGTGATTATTTATGTGATGACATGAACAGACGACAAACGTGGCGCAGTGTGCAGACACATGTTAGTTTAGGAAAACATGGACTTACACATGGACTGAATGTAGTCAGAATGAGAACATTAGACCTCAAGTCCCAACATCGCGTTAGTATAGGTATCATACTGCTGAAAACACTTGCCCCTCAATCGATTTGCTTGCCTAACGTACATTGTCACCGGCTTCTCCTGCGCCGGAGCGGCACCTGCCGAGGCCGCAGGCCGAGGTAGTAGTAGTATTTGTTGTCTGTTCTGAGGCCTGGTATCAGATACTTGAAACTTGCAGGGATAAAAGGCAGGAACCCATAAAAAATCCCGACGGCTGCAGATTTTCGAATTTTGCAAAAACTTTTCCAAAATTTTGGATTATATTTTTATAAAGTTTTGTTTTTCTATTTTTCTATTTTTAGTTTACAGCTCTCAAACTTACACTCTTTTACACACAATCAATTACCAGTTGTTGCTCAAAGTTTGAAGCAAAAATCCAAATTTGTACATCCAAAAGGATTTTTTGAAACTTTTACCTCCAACTTGTAGTGAAATGCATTACCAAAGTTATAAGTTCGAAATATCTGAAGATATGATGCTAGGTGTTCCAAACTGGATTTTTACAGACAGAATAGACTGTGCATTACTGCATAGACACTAAACTGAACCAAAAGCATAATTTTGAAGGTCAGTTTTGGCCCTTTTTCCAAAACATAGCAATTATGGCCTAAAACTTTAAAACCATATAACTTTCAAAATTCTGGACATTTTTGAACGCAGTCTTCTTTGTTGAGATGGGTATTGTCATTACAACAACATATTCAAAATGCAAATTTCTGACTTAATGGGAAATATTTTTCTGCAAAAATACAATGTTTTTTGTTTTTTTGGGAATTTAGGACTACATATTTCCAAATTTTCTTTTCGAAATTGGTACCAAAAAAAGCCCGGCTCAAGTTCTACAACCGTCTGCCTGACCATACCCGCGCGTCTCCCATAGGTTTTGAGCTATATGATGATAAATACTGAATTTGATGCGGTTTTCATAGGTTGTAATAGATTCATCACGTGATAAAGTGCTTTTATACTCAACTGAAATCTATGGCTCTCTCTATACTTGTAGTGTGGGAGATTATGAGCTCTGCCGTTTTTGTTTCATGACGCTCCGATGACTAGTTCGCTACTGAGGGCCAAAATACTTCGGTCACCTTTTTCCCGCAGCAGGAGTGACGTCATTCTGCCCTTCTTGCATGGAGCTTGTGTTCTGCGGCGGTAGGCTGCAGCCGGTGAATGCGTGCAAGAAAGGCATAACATTTCTATCCTAGTGCATGCAGCGGATCACTCGGCCGGCCGGTTGGCGGCCGTTCGGTAGGGTCCCACTCGCGGTGGCGACTTGCGGCGAATACAAAACAAAATGGTGGCCAGGAACTGGTATGCTTGTTTGGTTTGTTGTGATTTGTTTCTTTATGGGTGCCCAAATCTTACTGTGTATGTGTGTGATACGTACGGTAAAAAGTGATGTGTTTTATGAGAGAGATAAGAGAGGCCCCACCTCTTAAACCTTCGGGCTTTTGCGTCAATCTCTTTGTTATACCCGTCATATTGTTCCGTCCAATAAAATTTTATCATCTATCCATAGGCGGATCCAGGATTGCCGATCGGAGGGGGCACCTCCGGGGGGAGGGGCCATCCGGACCAGGGGGACGCCAGTTTTGACCGGCAAAACCTATCAGGTGGGGCTAAGGAGCTCAAGCATAGGCGGATCCAGGACATCAGTACAGGTATTGGGCTAAAGAGCTCGGGCATAGGCGGATCCATGGCATCAGTAAGGTGGTGGGGCTAAGGACCTCGATCATAGGCGGATCCAGGACATCAGTACGGGGGTGGGGCTAAGGAGCATAGGCGGACCCAGGACATCAGTGCCGGGATGGGCCTAAGGTGCTCGATCATAGGCGGATCCAGGACATAAGTTCAGGGTGGGGCTAAGGAGCTCAAGCATAGCCGGATCCAGGACATCAGTACGGAGGTGGGGCTAAGGAGCTCGAGCATAGGCGGATCCAGGACATCAGTATGGGGGAGGGGCTAAGGGGCTCGAGTAAAGGCGGATCAAATATTTCCGAGAGGGGAGAAATCGTCCCGGGGGAAGGGGTGTAATCCGGAACCGGAGGGCCTCACTTTTGACCGGCAAAATCTATCAAGTGGACGCAAAATCCTTCCGATGGGCGCAGATATTCGTATCTTAGGGGTTGGGCAGTGGCATTTCAAGCGGTGTCATCAAATGTCTAAGGGTGCGCCGTGGCCATTTCAAGGGGCGCCGAGGGTCGATCAAGGGGGCACGTGCCCCTATACCCCCTCCCCCACCACCCTGAATTCACCTATTCTTTTGAGCATCCTGATCATTGCTTTGAAACATCCTCCGCCTATGCCATAGCTGTAGGACTTTTCACATGGGGGATTAAGCCCCTAGCCTCGCCCCTTGTATCCGCCCCCGTGTTTAGACATATAAATGATACATAAATCTCGTTGCATTCTGTTCCATGTTATCCAACCATACTAATGGTGACAATCGGTCATGCAGATTTCGAACGTGGTCTTTAGGTCAATGAAAGGTCACTGCACATGCGCAGTGAAACTAAGTGTAACAGAGGCCATCTCAGCAACCTACGGGTCGATTTCCTTGAAATTTTGTGAACAAGATAATTACACGGAATAAAAACAAAAAATTTCAAATTAAAGTTGCACTGCTCTGCGCATGCGCAGTAGAAATTATTAAATTAAGCCTTAAATTTTAGGAAATTTCAGAGGAGGAAATGAACAGAGGAGAGCCAACATGCTTAAATTTAGCATGAACTTTTTGTCACCCTTAATAACTACAAAGGTCAGTGCGCATGCGCATTAGATTTTATGGTCATTGAGGCTATCTCGGGAGCCAATCGACCGATTTTGCTCAAACTTTGCGAGTAAAAGCAGAATACTATCTGCT
This sequence comes from Lepas anatifera, assembly GCA_034440635.1. Taxonomy (NCBI): domain Eukaryota; kingdom Metazoa; phylum Arthropoda; class Thecostraca; family Lepadidae; genus Lepas; species Lepas anatifera. The sequence continues at coordinate 21,344 of JAOTON010001268.1, forward strand.
AATCCCAATTGGCGGCATTATGACGCTGTACTGTGCTGCACATGCACTGTAGGAATTTTAAGGAATAATAGGCTATAAGGGATAATTTAGACCAGGAGACAAACACACAGCATACCAACATGCTTCAGCCAATTATAACGGTATCTTCGCTCTCATTCACTGCAGACGTTACTGCTCATGCGGACTAGGGCATAGGGTTACCGAAGCTAACTCGGTAACAAATAGGCTGCATTGGGTGAAAATATGCAGGTATAGGTGAAATACGGTCGGCAAATCCATCATAGCTTATATTGTGTCTCCTTTCTTTTGGTCATGCCCGGTCCTTGCTTAACAAAACAAACATTATACGTGTGTTTATTTATGTGATGACATTAACAGAGGGCAAACGTGGCACAGTGTGCAGAGACATGCTAATTTAGGAAAACATGGGCTTACACAGGGGATTGAATGGACTCATAATGAGAAAAAAAGACCTAAAGTCCCAATATTGCGTTGGGATAAGTATCATACTGCTGAAAACACTGGCCTGTCAATCGAACTGTTTGCCTAACGTACATTGTCACCGGCTTCTCCTGCGCCGGAGCGGCACTTGCCGAGGCCGCAGGCCGAGGTTGTTGTCTGTTGTTGTTGTCTGTTCTGAGCGCTGGTATCAGAGACCTAAAACTTTTGTGGATAGAAGGCATTGCCAAATGAATAAGCACCACGGTTGTCAATTTTCAAAATTTTCAAAAATTTGCCCAGAATTTTGCATTATGTGATTTTTAACTTTTATTTTTCTATTTTTTGCTATTTCATCTACAGTCTTCAAACTTGCACCCTTTTACATAAGGCAAATTTGGAGTTCACACAAAAAGTTGGAGAGAAACAGCTTTAACTTTAGGGCTCTAAATTAGCTTTTAAACTTTGCACCCTAAATTTGGCATAAAACTCATGGTCTAAACTACAAGCTCGAAATATCTGAAGCTACAGCAGTTCAGGTTCTGAGTCAAATATCAACTTAAAGGCCGGTTTGTGCAGTACTGCACAAACACAGAAACAAAACAAAAACGAAAATTTAAGGGTCCTTTTTGGCCCATTCCGTGAAGGTCTGCATTTCCCAAAATATCATTCAAACCCTTATATCTTCCGATCTAATTGATAAAATTTAGGTCCCATTTCAGATAATAAAGAGAATAGCCTCCTTTATTATATATTTAGAGATAAAATTTTTCAGAATGAAACTTTTTTATTTTATAGGCAAAAATAAAATATAAGTTTTTAAAATTTTTATTCTCAGCCCCCTGGTTTCCAGACCATGATAGCTACGGTATTCAACTTAACACGGCTGGATAGAAAACTTCGTTGCCGTCATTTTTCTCACTCATACCCCCCACTTATCTCTTACGGCTTCCGCGCTATAAGCCGTAAAATACATTTTAAAGGGGTAGTTTTATCAATTCATTTTTGCTTCACCCCGGGGTTTAGGGTGGTTAGAGTCATTGGAGGGAAATGAAATTTTGCATGCAGCTAGGTATGAGACATATGTCGACATTCTATCTGCATAGATATCAATGAAACACCAAGTTACCTTTACAAACATGCCGTTTCTCCATGCATCGTTGTAGCAAATCACCACGCGTCACCCCTGCGTCCACGCCGCGGCAACGCCGGCGATCGGAGCGGCCGTTTCTGTTTATTTATGGTCTGGTAAAAAAGTACCCAATACTACCCATAATGCATCACAAGTAATAAGAGTACCGTAAAAGTCCGAGTTTACAATAAGAGTATTATGTTTCTGTTTTTGGACCATGGGTGGATCCAGGGAATAAGTAGGCTAGGTCCCCCCCACCCTTCTCCCCCACCCTTTCTCCCCCCAACCCCCAATCGACCATCGGCGCCCTCTGAAATTGTAAAGACACGCCTCTCAAGGTCGATGACGCTCCCTGAAATGTCATTTCCCATACGCGGATCCAGGATTGCCTATCGGGGGCGAGGTGGAAGGGGAAACTTCCTGGTGGGCGCTATCTACACCAGGGACGCCACTTTTGGCCGGAAAAACTTATCAAGTAGGCGTTAAAACCTATCAGTAGACTCCGATACCTGCATTTGGGGGAAAACGACATTTCAGGGGGGTGCCATCGAACTTTCCAGGGGTTTCTGGGACAATTTCAGGGGGCGCTAGAGGTGGGGTAGTAACGGGTGTGGGGGTAAGGAGCTCGAGCATAAGCGGATCCAGTACATCAGCATGGTGGTAGGGGCTAAAGAGTTCGAGCATAGGCGGACCCAGGACATCAGTACGAGGATGGGGCTAGGGAGTTAGAGCATAGGCGGATCCAGGACATCGGTACGAGGGACGGGCTAGGGAGTTAGAGCATAGGCGGATCCAGGACATTAGTACGGGGATGGGGCTAAGCAGCTGAGCATTAGCGGATTCAGGACATCAGTACGGGGTGAGACTCGGGAGTTCCAGCATAGGCAGATCCAGGACATCAGTATGGGGTAGGGGCTAAGGAGTTCGAGCATAGGTGGATCCAGGAGCAGTACGGAAGTGGGGCTACGGAGTTCAAGCATAGGCGGATCCAGGATTTTAGTACGGGGATGGGGCTAAGGAGATCGAGCATAGGCGGATCTAGGACATCTGTACGGGGGTGGAGATAAGGAGCTCGAGCATAGGCTGATCCAGGGCATCAGTATGGGTGTGGGGCTAAGGAGCTCGAGTAGAGGCGGATCTAGGACATCAGTACTGCGGTGGGGCTAAAAAGCTTGAGTATAGGCGGATCAAGGACATCAGTACGGGGGTGAGGCTAAGGAGCTCGAACATAAACGGATCCAGGACATCAGCACGGGAGTAGGGGCTAAAGAGTTCGAGCATAGGCGGATCCAGGACATCAGTACGGGGGTGGGGCTTAGAAGCTCGAGCATAAGCGGATTCAGCTGATCAGTACGGGGGTGGGGCTCGGGAGCTCGAGCATAGTCGGATCCAGGGCATCAGTAGGGGGGTGGGGGCTAAGTAGTTCGAGGATAGGCGGATCCAGGGCAGTACAGAGGTGGGGCTACGGAGTTCGAGCATAGGCGGATCCAGGACATCAGTAAAGGGGTGGGGTAAGGAGCTCGAGCATAGGCGGATCCAGGACATCAGTGGGGGTAGGGGCTACGGAGTTCGAGCATAGGCGGATCCAGAACATCAGTAAGAAGGTGGGGTGAGATGCTCGAGCATTGGCGGATCCAGGACATCAGTAGGGGGTAGGGGCTAAGGGGTTCGAACATAGGCGGATCCAGGACATCATTACGAAGGTGGGGCTAAAAGTTCGAGCATAGGCGGATCCAGGACATCAGTACGGTGTTGGGGCTCGGGCGTTCCAGCATAGGCGGATCCAGGACATTAGTAGGGTGGTAGGGGCTAAAGAGTTCGAGTATAGGCGGATCCAGGACATCAGTACGGGGGTGGGGCTAAGGAGATCGAGCATAAGCGGAGCCAGGATATCAGTACGGGGATGGGGCTAAGGAGGCCCAGCATAGGCGGATCCAGGACATCTGTACGGTGGTGGGGCTAAGGACCTCGAGCATAGGCGGAACCAGGACATCAATATGGGTGTCGGGCTAAGGAGCTCGAGCAGAGACGGATCCAGGACATCAGTACGGGGCTGGGGCTAAGGGGCTCGAGTATAGGCGTATCAAAGACATCTGTACGGGGGTGGGGCTAAGGAGCTCGAGCATAAGCGGATCCAGGACATCAAGGGGCTAAAGAGTTAAAACAGGTAGGGGCTAAAGAGTTAAAACATAGGCGGATCCAGAACATCAGTACGGGGGTGGGGCTAAGGAGCTCGAGCACAAGCGGATTCAGGACATCAGTACGTGGGTGGGGCTCGGGAGCTCGAGCATAGGCGGATCCAGGACATCAGTAGGGGTAGGGGCTAAGGAGTTCAAGCATAGGCGGATCCAGGGCAGTATAGAGAAGGGCTACGGAGTTCGAGCATAGGCAGATCCAGGACATATGTAATGGGGTGGGGTAAGGAGCTCGAGCATAGGCGGATCCAGGACATCAGTTCGGTGGTGGGGCTGAGGTTTTGAGCTGGGGCATAACTCGGTAACAAATTGGCTGAATTGGGTGAAAATCTGCAGGTATAGGTGAAATACCGTCGGAAAACCAATCATATTTGATATTGTATCTCCTTTCTTCTCGTCATGCCCAGTCTTTGCTTAACAAAACAAACATTATGCGTGTGTTTATTTATTTGATGAAATGAACAGAGGGCAAGCGTGGTGCAGTATGCAGAGACATGCTAATTTAGGAAAACATGGTCCTAGACAGGGGATTGAATGGCGCCATAATGAGAACACAAAACCTAAAACTCCAACATTGCGTTGTTATCAGTATCAACCTGCTGAAAACACTCGCCTCTCAATCGAACTATTTGGCTAACGTACATTGTTACCGGCTTCTCCTGCGCCGGAGCGGCACCTGCCGAGGCCGCAGGCCGAGGTTGAACGTCGTATCCAAGAGCACTGCTGCCAGGGAAGAATGACGGGGGAAGGAAACTACCCATATAGTGCCGAACACTCGTTAGATTTGGGCTGTTTGTTATATTTGGTTCGGGCTGCATGCAAAATTTTAAAGATCTGCCAGTGTCGCTGAATTGGGAAAGCTTTTAGTTGGAAACTGGGGGACCATTCCATTCCGGCGCCATTGCCCTGCTCGATCCGCTAGATCCCGGAGAACGCGCGGTGCATGGAGGGATCGGTAATCGAGTCCCATTGAAAAACGCGTGAGAACATATAACCAAAATCAAACTGCGGGAGTGCTCATTTGATTTGTTTTGTCGGTGATTGATTTGATTGTTTTAAGGGTCAGTCTCCCTGGTGGCCTTAAACGCCCTAAAGAGTATTATTTAAGACGTCCTGGTTCACTGGGGCTATCACTTTCTGCGAGTTCAGTTTATTGTATTTGTCAGCCCCTCGTCTGTTCAGCGGTCTCAGGGCCCGCCGTACGCCGTGGTTAGGCTGGTCGCGTGTTGGTAGATATAGCGACGGACCATGCGCTGCGATTCCGTGCAGACACTGCCTGCGCAGAATACGCGACATACTCATCAAGTCAAGGTAGTCCCAATTTGAAGGCTGCTACCAGCTTCATGAAGACATCAGCCCCAAGAGCGCGGCACAGTCCGGTCCCGAATATTCCCTCACCAGGGCGCGATGATGCCCAAGTTTTTTTTTTGTTTTGTTTTCTATGGGTTTGTGTCCCTAGTCCAGGGATAGTTGTAAGGGAGAAAGTGTGCTCCAGGTCGCTTGGTTTGCACGTGACTTGTTCAGCTATATGACGGGTTCTCTGGTGCCACGGATGGCAGTGCTGGTTCCCCGCCGGCTTCGCCGAGGAGCTTTTCACCAGCGCTAGGCCAGATCTCTGCTGTGGAGGGTTTCTGGAACGCCGGGGTAGAACTCTGCTGTGGAGGGTTTCGGGAACACCGGGGTAGAACTCTGCTGTGGAGAGTTTCGGGAACACCGGGGTAGAACTCTGCTGTGGAGGGTTTCGGGAACACCGGGGTAGAACTCTGCTGTGGAGGGTTTCGGGAACACCGGGGTAGAACTCTGCTGTGGAGGGTTTCGGGAACACCGGGGTAGAACTCTGCTGTGGAGGGTTTCGGGAACACCGGGGCAGAAATCTGCTCTGGAGGGTTTCGGGAACACCGGGGTAGAACTCTGCTGTGGAGGGTTTCTGGAACGCAGGGGTAGAACTCTGTTGTGGAGGATTTTGGGAACACCGGGGTAGAACTCTTCGGTGGAGGGTTTCGGGAACCCCGGGGTAGAAATCTACTGTGGAAGGTTTTGGGAACCCCGGGGTAGAACTTTGCTATGGAGGGTTTCGGGAACACCGGGGTAGAACTCTGCTGTGGAGGGTTTCGGGAACACCGGGGTAAAAGTCTGCTGTGGAGGGTTTCGGGAGCACCGGGGTAGAACTCTGCTGAGCGTTCCGAGAACACCGGGGTAGAACTCTGCTGTGGAGGGTTTCGGCCTCACAAGGTCAAGACTGTGTTGTGGAGGGCTTGCTCGAAACTTTCCGATGGCGGTAGAGAAAATTGGCGGGAAGCGTCTAATGCTGTCCGAAGTCTGCGATCGGCCATTTCGTATGCGGCTCGGTCCGGATGTGTGCAGTCTACTATCGGGTTCTCGAAGAATAATTCAAAGATCCAAAGGTCTGCAGAAAGGAGTTGAAGCCTGGGTCTTCAGGAGTGTGAACAGTGATAGCTGTCCGTTCGCGCGTCCCCGTTCCTTCCTTCAGAAGTCTGCGCAGGTGATGTGCCGCTGTAATTAGATATGATTTCAGCTGGAGACTCTCTTCACACGTCAGTAGGATACTTTAAGTAGCGGCCAAGCTTGTCCCCTCCTGGTGGGTCAGAAACTGATACCTCGCAGCCTAGCGTGCTGCCCAATGCCAGGGAACCGGGCTGAGGTGAGCTGTTTGGGGCAGAAGGATGACTGCCGCGCAGATCTTCCGTCATGTTTTCTACCTCTAGCATATAATAGGTACAGAGTTTTGGTATGGTGGGATCATACTGCTACCGGTATCAATTGAGCTAGTTGTGGTCTAGCCTGACTTAGAAACAGTTGCACAATATGAACAGCACTTTCATCTGGTAGCATCATCGTAACTATGTTTCGGTCGAGGACGTTCAGTTGCTTGCTCGCAGCACTTATACTAAATGCCGTGACTTTCTCTTCATTTATAACGTTATTGAATTACTTTGTAGCTCGGTGTCTCGATCTAAGTCCTGTCACGTGCTGTCCTTGCTTGTCAGCCGTCGCGTGCCCACGGCTCGGGGTGCGGGAGGCCGTTACATTAGTGTCAGCGCACGGCTTGTGTCAGCTGGGATCCGGAGATATCCGGATTGCGGCGGACCAGCGGTGGTGTAGCGGTCGCCCGTCCGATCAGCTCTGACACGCCACACTGCTGCCCTAGCTGCACTGCTGGGTTCATTGTCTCTGAAAGGTTGCAGGCACACCGGCCCGCGGCGCCTTCCGGCTTGTGCCAGATTGGGGGGTGACCCCCCCCCACTCTTCTTAGCTATACAGCCAAGTGAGTTATTGTCTGAACGAGGTCATCGGTTACAGAGGTGCACCCAACATGTCGGCTTGGATGTAAAACTGAAAGACATTCTTCGAATAGTTTTGGGTAAAGATAGGATCACCTTGCCAGCAGTACATGAAGTAGGGACCCTGGCTCGACCAGCCATCTTCCCGACCCTGGCATTCTCGTGGACCGCCTAGTTGCTGAGATCTGCGCCCGCATTGAAGAGGTTGGCTGAGGATCACCGTGAGGTTGACCAGGTTTTGCATTCCACCCCGTCGTCAACCAGTGTCACTCACTATGCCCGAAGAACAGCACCAGAGGAGTGTGCTAATCAGAAGCCTGAGGCGGGGGGTAGGGGGGGGGGCTGGCCGACAACGTAGGTCGGACAACGGGGGCCGTGCGGCGTAGTGGCTTCATTGCCTGTCTTCAATCGGACATCATGGATTAACGTGGATTCAATCCTCACGGCAGGAAAGTGTCTTCCATGTCCGATCTGACCCGGCGGAGAGGATCCGTAAACATCGACGCTAATACTCTCCGTAATTGGGCAAGTGTGCCTGTTGGGAGTGACCATAATAATAATAGAATAAAGGTCATACGGCTCAAAAGCTGTCGTTATATTATTTTGCAGATATGTTCGTTTGGGATGTCGGGCCATCTTCAGCATTTCATCTTTGTTCACTGGGTCATTCCACCATAAATCGACCAAAAATTTCGTAAAATAAAACCCTTCTATTTTTGATTCTCTCCAAAATTGGTGTCAAGGGGGTTTCAAATGTGTAGAATCTAACCATGGCGTCAAAAAATTATTTGAAAGTTTGGCATGGCAGATATAGCCTCCGGCATGTTTCGGGGGGTCACCATGTAGGCATTGTTTTAAAAGCCTATAGTTCTGCCATTTTTTAATTATTGTAACGATATTTTACCTTTTTGTTCACCATTTAGCATATTTCAATTTGGCTATCTTAGATTTGTATATTCCTGACAAATTGACGTTCGTGACCTAGTTTTTGAACGGTGACCTTGACCCGCAGTACAGTGAAATTTATAAATTCGTGTAAAATAATTCTTACCTTTGGAAACGATATTTTAGGTAAAGCAACAAAAAAAGTCTTTCGCACTAAATATACTACTTCTTACTTCCGAAACATGACACTAGGTGTCACTATGGAGCTGTACCATAGTAACTCACTGTATGGTTAATGCCAGTGACGACGGAACGTCCGAATTTAAGATGAGAGCCATGGAATTTTCAACCAATTTCTTTCCCGTCAACGCCATAGGGGGTTTTAACCCTTACACGTGCAGGGGGGGTGTTGCAACCCCCTCAGGTTTTTCAAGAATTGAAAACAAGCTTCTTAAGTTAGAGTCTTGAAATATTGTATAGCCTCTGACGCATTCATTGCGGACATCTTGCAAAGAATTGTTCCTACCCTTCAAGGTCACGGAGTTATGACCTCAAGAGTGGAGGCATGTTGGGGTCTTTGGGCGCCTGTACCCGTTTTCACGTGAATGCTCCAGACTCTTATCGTTCTTTTGCATCATTTGCTCATGAACTGCCCCAGGATATTTTCTTCCAGCCTTCGAGGATCATTTTTATCAGGTTAGACTTTCTATGACCTTTTTAATATTCAATGACCTTTATTTGACCTTGCGTGACTGCAGTGATAACTCTGCGTCGAATATCGACTACAGATGCGTGTTTCAATTCGGTATTTCTAAATGATAATTATTTCTAAACACCGAATTATTTGACTTGCGTCCGATACGGGCTTAACCTTTTTCGACCTGTGACCTTTTTTACCTTGAAAGGGGGTAAGCAATAACAATTGAAGAAGAAAACTTACTTGGAGTAAAAGATGCAGAATGGTTAATGAATAGTCAATTTGAATGGTATTGACACTAAACTAATTGGTTTGCATATTACATGGACATGACCTTTTTTAAATTTGACCTTATTTGACCTTGAAAGGGGTGTAAGCAATAACAGATGATGAAGCAGGCGTAACTGATGCAAAATTTCTTATGAATAGTCAATTTGCATGAAAATGACACTGAACAAGACGTTTTTCTTCCAAAACGGACTTGGCCTTTTTCAACCTTTGAACTAATTTGACCTTGAAGGGGTGTAAGCAGTGACAGATGATTAGAAACTCACTAAATTGGCGTAAATGATTCAGAATGGCTTGTGAATAGTGCATTTAAACGATGTGGACTCTAAACTAGGTACTTTCACTTCTAAGGAGTAGTCGTGAGCTCTGAACCAGTCCCATACAATGCAATGTAGGTACCACTAAAAATCACCAATGAAGTCATAACATCTTTTAAATTCAAGCTACGTCCGGGGGAACGCAACACAAAGCCTCAAAATCCAAAAATCTTTCTTAACCCTCGCCCCACCTAGAAAAATGAAATCGATGCTTCCCTAAGGTTTTTTGGGAACAACAGAAAAACAACGAGGGGAAGCACCGCGGTTGAGGGGTCTACCTCTTACCCCATTATTTTCCCATCATCCCTGAAATTTATTACCCCGGGTCACCCTAGGTCAGGTCACCAGGCGAGGTCAACCAAGGTCACCTCACTTTAACTTTTGAGCTCTACCATAGCTACATTTCTAAGCCGATCGATTTAAAACTTTCGACAATTAATGACCCCTCCGGAGTCCACAAAATTTATCTTCGGGATTCTTCAATTTGGTGACCTGAGGTGAGGTCACCAGGTAACCTCTTCCATAGAAAAAAACATGGGAAAAGCTGTCTTATGAACTAAAAGTCTCAAAATAATCGTGCATGCTCAATTCGCTCAGACAAGCGTTCTTGGACACCCTTTCATGGATCCTAGGGGCAATACTGCCCTTTGACCTATCTGAGATCATCAGAGGTCACCAGAGGTCAAAAACAGCATTTTGACGAAAATTTTTGACCTAATTAAGCTACAAAGCTGAATCAAAGGTCATCGTGTATGTCTAGTCACCAGTTTTCATTTGATATTCAACACGGTCACTTTCTTACCTTTCGAGACCTCCGGTCATATTAAGTCACGAGGTACCCTCTGGAGGTCAAACCACTGGCGGGAGGCCATTATGTTCCACATAGCAGAGAAAGTTCTAGCATTTTCCTATCAAAGTTTTTTGCTAGATCTCAATAGCTCTAATGGCTATGCTCAGGTTTCTTAAGGATTACATGTTTTACTGGAAATAGCCTATCGTGATATAACTTGACCTCTGGAGGTAAAAACATAGACCTGAGTGCTTAAACGTGTTAGTAAAATCGTACTGAATTCACATGAGATTTCTAATGCCTTTTGCAACTTTGCGATAACTTCAATATTTTCGGAGTTAGGGGGAATTGATGGCCCCCCAGTGGGGGGGCGGGTTAAATGCTTCTGCAACTGACATCATATTTCGGTGATTCAATGTGACGGGAAAACATTTATTTTCAAAAGATGTACAATGATCCAAACAACCATACATGACATTTACAACAGCTAAGTTCATTCCCAAAGGGACAATAATGTGAATTCAAAATAGGGGAGGGTAACCCCCTATTCCTGTGCTTGTGTTAAAATGCTTCAACCCTAGGTTGACTGCTTGATTTTGATTCTTCAAATGTTTTTATTTTAAAGTTGCAAGTCAATTAGAACATGAGTTACGATAGCATAGTTCCACAGTGACACCTAGTGTTTATATATATATATTTTTTTTTTTTTTATATATATATATATATATATATACATATATGCAGCTAGAAGTAGTATATGCATTTCGAAAGCCATGTTTTTCTTTATTAGATATGAAAGACTACTACCATATGTCAAAACGCTTTCAAGAGAATTGTTGAATTTCACTCTACTACAGGTCAAGGTCACCGTTATAAAACTAGGTCATGAGGTCACCAAACATTTTTTGTTTAAATTTCAAAATTGAAGATAGCCAAAATGTTTCCCGTAGAATTTACATCCTAAAACTATAAAAATTTTAGAAATATCTTGAAACGTTTTGGAGCTATAGGCATTCTAGTCAATGCCTGTATAATGACCTTCAGAAATTGCCGGGGGCCATTTTTCTGACGGCAATTTGTAAATAATGTTTTGGGTGCCATGGGTGGATTCTACGCTCTTGTGAGTCCCCATATACCAATTTTGGAGGAAATTAAGAATAGTAGGGTTTTATGCCTTGGTCGATTTATCGTGGAAGGACCCCACTGTCAGAGTGAAAGAACAGAAAGGGCTTGTTAAAATGTATGCGGGGTATAGGGTTATCTCACGTCTGTGGATGGTGTAAGACACAGCGAAAAGTGTGGCCTGAATCAATCAGTTGATGAGAAAATGCCATAAATATCTATAAGAACTGGTGGACACGCTTTCGCTCCCGCAGAACGATGGGAACCGACGAGCTCCACTCGCTCGTGCGACCTATGACACTTTGCATCAAATAGAAGCGAGCTAACTGCCGACGTCCAGATCAAAGGAGAAGGTCCAGACTCGAGGCTGATGCGGCGATTCCAATCTGTGCGACCTTTGAAACGTCGACGTCGATGTTGGAGGTATGCGGCGGGCGTGGCCGCGGGCGTCTGCCGCCTTGAACGGCGTGCGACACTCCGGGCGACAGTCTCACTTAAACGGTCAGATCGACAAATCGTTGGCGGCAGCGGGCCGTCGCCGGCTTTCACCCTGAAGGTCGCTGGTAGCCCGCTCTGTCCGAGACCAGCGCGGCGGCGCGCTGTCGTGACCGTGTCGGCCAAGGAGACGAGCCCGGCGTCGCCGCACTTCCCGCTTCCCGGTGTGCTCTGTTTACATGCCAGTTCCGCGGGGTCCGCTGGGCCGTCTGGTGCCGGATATGGTGAGGTGACCGGTTACCATCCGTGCTCACTTCCCCATCCTTGTCTTATACTTTTGTTTCTTGTGGAACTCGGGATATTTGGAGACGTGAGGGCGTAAAAAAGCCAGTAACACAACTTTCCGATTGTGTTCCGGGAAATGTACGGCGATATGCATTTTCACTGCGGATTCTGTATGTGGCTTTGCTGGAAGCTGTGGATGAAGGAAAAGGCTCCTAATCGAACAGTTTTCAGCCTCTGAAAAAGAACTGATGCAAGTGACTTGAAACTTTAATGGGTGAAGGGTGCGGACTCAGCCACGTCCAAATATGTTTAAGGATCTAAAAATTCCAAAAGTATTTTTAAAAATTTTGTGGTATATATTTTTCAAACTTCTATTTTTTAGCTTTGTGTATTCCTTATGGAGCACGTTAATTTTATCCCGCGCTCTGCCGGCAGTGCTGTTTTTCCTCCCGCTATCCGAATGCGAATATCTATCTACATATAACTACCCGTACAGGAGATAATACGCTGGGCAGCTGTTCTTTAGCGATTTTATAGCATTCACGACAAACAACGTTTGAAATAAGATGGTCCAAACATCATTGCTGCACCATTTCTGCAACATTACTAAAACATCGAGTCATTATTACAGAAAATAATATCGCTAGAAAATGATACTTAAACGTGTTTGGGGGTATCTTACGTAACAATAACACCATTCTTCCACATTCTTCCACAACATTGTGGGAGAATGTCGCCACAATATATGCACAACATTGTTAAAATGTTGCTGTGTTACTAGAGCGGGCACAGCACCTCTGCGAGCTTTGGGTTTTTTACATTTAGGTTTAAAAACTGTTTTGCCCATTTTGTCTACCTTGCTGAGCTCTCTCTACTAGGAATGGTGGGTAATTTCTTTCCAACAACGGGGCTCTTTAGCCGCACCCTATTATAAATGTAATCAACATCTTTTGAACATATTCTCTTTATTCTAATCGCAAGACAAGGGTGATTGCCTTGTTCGTGTGTGCTGGGTGGTCTGACTGGTAATGTATATAGTTTTTGAAATCGTTAGGCTTAGTGATGAGGTGTGTGTTCAATACCCCGAAGAATCTAGCTTGACTAAGGCATCCAAAAACTCGCTCTGGTCCGTGGATATGCGGAGGTCAACCTGTATGTTCGGATGGATGGTGTTGCGCGACTGTGAAAGCGTCTTAACTCCCCCTTCTCCATGCAGTCATATACCCCATATCCCATAATATGGGGTACGACATATTACAATACAATACAATGCGACATCTGTCGTCAATAAATCTTATGAAGACGCGAGGCTTCACCTTGGGCTTCACTGTCGGTTTACCTGAACGTGAATTTCAGCATCGAATATAGCCTATGAAACAGAAATGCTGTATTATAGAATATGCACCGTTCTCTGCATGCGCAGTAGAGGTACCTAGAAATAAGCTCTATATGCCAGGATGTTTCAAGAGAGTACACGAATAGAAGGTATATCAACATGCTGAGATCTATTCTTATAGTAGTCACCTTCCAGTCACTGTGCATGCGCACTGGAGTGTGGGCAAAAGGGCGCTATCTCGGAAGATACTCCTTCGTTGTCGCTCAATTTTTGACACGTAGTGCTCGTTTCGTATTTGCAGGATAGAGTGAAGGTTATTTAAGGCTTGTTTTGCGCGTGCGCAGAAGAGGAAGGCAATTTTCAAGGGTCTTATTAGTTGTTGGCTGCTTTGGCGGCGACATCGACTTTTTGTCGCTGTGCCATTGCTGACTCGACTCGCCTGTTAATCGAAATATCTGCTTACCGTACTTTGTCAACGGTGTCTCCTGCGTTAGAGTGGCACAAGCTCAAGATATCTTTACTTAAAGGTACTTTCAAGAGGGATTCCTTCACGCCAGAGTAATGTCGCACAGGCGTGAAGGAGTTCCTTCACCTTTGGGTCTTATGTCAAACTGCTGCTGATGGCGCTGCTCGCTTACGAATTTGTGAGAATATGCGGCAGTCAAGTTTATCCGAAATCCAACATAAACATTTCATTTTCGAGTCTGGGGGTCTTTTTGAAAAACTTTGGACAACTAATCATTTAATTCTCCGATGCTATTTCCTATGAGGTGTGACGTCACATCCGGTGATCTGCGCTTTTTGTTGAACTGGGGCGGGCGCAAGCCTTGACCGCAGGCCGAGGTTGTTTTATTACTGGAGTATCATATAACAACCTGTACCTACCATGGATCATGGATTCACGTGCCTGGATGCGCTGAAGTTGTTAATTGATTCGTGATTCGGGTGGGGGAGGGGGTTTCAAGACTTAATATCCCTATCAATTGCAATAGCAAACCGGAATATTGATGCGATGTTTGCCGATGCATTGTTTGCCGATCTATGGCGGTGGCTTTTCGAGTGTCACAAAGCTATTTTCTCGTCCAAGCAGCACATATCACTGCTCTCTTCCGGGAGTGGAACCCTACCTTCTGCTGCAAGGCTTTACCGGTGCTTGAGCAGATTTAATAGATTGTTACGTCAAAATTTTGTGTGCTTGAGGACGGATAAGTGCCACTTTTGTGACGTATTAAATACATTTTGATCCGGTTTCACCAACCGACTTGGCTTTTAGTAAGAGTAGGATTGGATGTTTTGAACCGTGACGGCTAAGAACATGTAAGCGTCATTTCTGAAGCTTTTTAATGCTGGTTCAACCTAGCCCCTTGTCACAAGCTGCCATGTTGTGACGTCACCAAGGCGCCAGAAAATCCTTTTACTTACCTTCAACCTAAAAAACATTACCATGCTTGGAAGTGGTTTGCTAGCCCCCTAATCACACTAGGCTCCCTTAGGTCTAAATCTGTCATCTTTGGTATTCTCTGGTTTAGAAGATGGCCTTCAACTTCTCGAGTTTAGAGTTATTCAGCATTTTATTTGCCCTGGAGAAGGCTCCTGCAAAGCAGAGAAGGGGGAAGGTAGTAACTTCAAGTAACAAATAAAGTTAGTAAGTAAAGTAAAGTAAGTTACTTTAAGCAAAGTTAGTAGCTTGAAGTTAAACTTCATATAACTGAAGTTTTTCGGGGGCTTGCAAAATAAATCAGCTCTCTTCATCCTTTGCTTCAAGCTAGCGTCATTTACTTACCAGCAAAGCGCCACCGAAACGCTGCGCTACTATAGAATGATCTGTGCCAGTAACTGCAATATTCCTCCCATATGGTATCAGTGGCATGAAGTGAACTGATTTCTCCTTTGCGAATGGCCAGAAAAACTTGAAGTACGTAAAGGAAATTCCCCTCTCTGCTTTGTAGAACCCCTCAGGGGACCGATCTTCACTTGCCGGATTCCTCCGGCAAGTAAAGATTGGAGCAACGGGGAGTGACGCGCCCGGGGCCCCAGTCAGCCCTGGGAGGCATGTCGACGCATCACCGCGGACACATCATGTCTGGCTCTCCGGCGGCCGCCGCCTCTTCCGATCTCGGTCGGTTAGAGTCGGCGTCTGTCGTCGGCGGCTGTGGTGATGGGGTCCGCGGTGGTGCTAATGACTGCCTTACAGGCCCTTTGTTACCTGGTCGGTAACCGTATTGGATCGGGTCAGTTCTGTCCTGCACCTCCCAGTATGTAGCTCCTGTTTGTTTTTGTTTTCTCTTTTTGTTGAGTATTTTTAGTTCCTGTCTTCTTTTTACGCTTTAGTTATTGGTTTCACAGTTATTTGCCTTCTTCGGCATTTTATGGGTGTAAGGCGCCCACTCGAGGCCTATCTCGAGCCCCGGCGACGAGGTTGACGGAATCCTGGGGGGTTGAGGTCCCCCTCGGGCGGGTCAGTCCCGAGGGCTCCAACACGCCCCCTTTGGCCCAGATATCTCGATCTAACCGGGGGTAAGCCGTCCGTAGGCTGCCGCGGGCGGCCTAGCTACGCGGCAGTGTCTACGGGCACTGTCGCTCGGTCCAGCTGGGCAGGGGGGATTATGTTTCGGGCGTGCGGCGCGGCGCCCTTCGCGGTGGGGACTGTTATAGTTCTTGCCGGGCGCGACGCGGGTCGGGGTTTCGGAAACCGTCGATTTGCGAGACTCCGGCCTGTTGCGCGCGCCTGGTGGACCGCAGTCTCCGCTGCGTGAGGGCTGCCGCGTTTTGCTTTGTCCCGACTCATGGCCCTGCCGGCCCACTGGGCTGATGGCGTCAAGGGGGTGGGTGCGTTCTGATCGGAGGGGTTGTGTGAGTATCTCTCGCCCCTCTTAGACGGGCGCACTTACCCCCGTAGGCACTGTACCAGCCCCTGGGCCCAGCTATTGACAGCTGGCAACCCGGGGGGCCGAAGGTAAATTCTTTTTCCATGGCTGCACCTACTCCACGCACTTCCGGATTGACCTCAGACACTACGACCCCCGCTCCGAACTTGACCACCGCTGTTACTGCTCCTGATACCGCTGATACGATGGATCTTACTGTTGACCGACCCCATGCGCGAACGGCCACTGACCTGGAAACCCCTTTGACTCTCGTCATACAGGTCAAGGATAGCTCAATGAAACTGAACCCATTCCAACTGCACGGCGCTCTCGAGGGCTACAAGCCCAAGCACACCTACCGATACAGAGACGGAAGGATCGAAGTGGAGATGGGGGACAAGCTGAGTTCCAGCAAGCTTCTGAATACCACCTTATTGCAAATCCGTACGGCGAACAGGATGCTGTCAGTCCCAGTCAGTGTGTCCCCACATTACACGAAGAATCACTCGCGGTGTCATCAGTTGTGCCCAACTACGTGACTCTACTGACGAGGATGTGCTCGCAGGGCTAAGAGACCAGGGAATCACTGAAGTGAAGAGAATGCTTAGGAGAGGGGATGACCAAGACATAGATACTGGCACCTTTTTGCTAACGTTCTCGGGAACGGCTCTTCCCAAGAAGGTGCGAGTCGGGTGGATATCCGTCAAAGTGTGTGCATTCGTGCCCACCCCTACTCGCTGTTTTAAGTGTCAGAAATTCGGCCACATCGCCAGCAGCTGTAAGGGCCAAGAGCGCTGCGGACGATGTTCTGCTACCGAACACAACTCTGCCAACTGTGATGCCAGCACACCCAAATGCGTAGGTTGCGGAGGTGACCACGAGGCATGGAGCCGATCCTGTCCCAGGCTGGCTGAGGCAAAGGAGGTACAGAAAAAGGTGTCACCTCCTCCCAAGGTAGCACCGACCCAGACACCCCAGGCCCCCAGGTTTGCTCCTGTCCCCACTAGCACGTCGTACAGAGACGCCCTGGTGGGAGGTCAGTCCGGCGTCCCATCAGCTGAAAACCCCACACAGTCCGACACTGCACTCAACCTAGATTCCAACATATGCCAGCTAACAGACCTTTCCCTCCGTCAATTCCTCTCACTGATCTCTGATCTTCTGTCACACAGATCGGCTGAGTCCCGCACCACGTCGGTGGGCTGCTCGGAAACAGCGGAAAAAGCAACACAAACTCCACTCCCGGAGCGCCACGATGTTGCTGTGGGCACGGACCCCCTTGAATCTGAGGTCCCCAACACTGAGGCGGTCAGTCAGGCCGGCCCCCCAGACAGCGAGCACTCACAGGAAGTATCTGGCAAGCGAGCCCGAGAGGACTCGCCAACCCAGCCACATATTCCCCAAGGTCCGGCTACACCGTCTGCGACGACGGAGTGCTCCGTACCCACGCTCAGTAGAGCTGACCATCCTCAGGCAACCGAAGCCAGAGAATCGGTAAAAACACCAGCACAACGCGTTAAAGAAAGTAAAAACAAAGAACAACAACAAAATAAAAAGCGTAAACTCGTGACCACAACAACAATGGGGAAAGTAAACTCCCAAAACGACCAAGGTACAGGCATGCCCCCGCCACCAACCCCCTCTCCACGGCCGGAAATTCCAGCCGTCACGAAGACACTGCCACGGTGTAGCCCTCAGACTGAGGAATTCTATCGCAGCTATCTGAGCGTTAACCCCACTCTACCTCAGCACAAACTAACAAACCCCCCAGACCAGAGGCAGAGCTGCGAACGAGGTCGCTCAAATTCGCTAACACTGGACCGCGGGGATAGGTACCGCTCCCAATCAAGAGAGCATGCAGGGCGCCCTATTTCAAGGGAAAGGCTGCAGGAGCGACGCACTAGTCACTCCCGCACAGAGATGCTGAGCGGAGGCGTGCCGTTTCAGGTGCCCAGTCACCAACAATGAACATGACAAATATTAATTACGGAGTCCTTTTACTCACCACTTTCACTCTGATGACAACTTTCCTGCAGTGGAATATGCGAGGATTTAGAGCAAACACGAGTGACCTCCAGGCGCTGATAGCCGCCAAAACTCCCGTTGCAGTTGCACTACAAGAAACAAAATTAAAACAAAACCACACATGTAACATACACCATTAAAAAACATATCGCTACGACGTTCCCACCACCTCTGTCGCCCACGGAGGAGTAGCCCTTCTTGTTCATTATAGTACACCCTCAATAGCATTCCACCTACAAACTGATCTACAGGCAGTAGCAGCGACTGTCGACCTGCATGACATCAAATTAACAATTGCTTCTGTGTACATCCCTCCCGCTGAGGCGTTCCCCGTTGGTGCATTTGAGAATTTAGTGAGGGAGTTGCCGAGACACAATATCATTTTAGGCGATTTTAATGCATATAATACCGTTTGGGGCTGCCCACGCTCCAACCGACGTGGAAGACGCTTAGAGGATGTAGTTCTACGTAATGACCTGTGCATTCTTAACACTGGCAACCCCACTCACATTGCACTACCGTCAGGAGCAACATCCGCCATCGATTTGTCACTTTGCTCTTCATCAGTAGGCGATCGTTTCAGTTGGCGCACCCACTCGAACCCGTGTGGGAGCGATCATTACCCGATCTGGCTCTGGTCCCAGACTCCTCATCCAGGATTGAGGACACCGCAGTGGAAACTTAAACGTGCAGACTGGGAGGGTTTCACAGCCGACTGTGTTTTCGATTTTACCCCGGACGAGGACGAAACAGCAACAACTTTTTACGATGCAATACACTCCCGATTAGTCGACACGGCTAATACCTATATCCCCAAAACAAGCTCACTCCCCCGCCGTATCCCTATACCGTGGTGGAGCGATGAATGTAAAAAAGCTATCACTGAACGACGACGATGTTTCAGAATGTTTTCAAGACGCCCAACAACAGACAACTTAATACGATTCCGACGCGCCAAGGCTCTGGAGAAATGGATTGTTCAAGACGCAAAGCGAAGGTCGTGGAGAGCATACATCGACACCATAAATAGACTTACACCACTGAGTACAATCTGGCGCCGAGTACATCGCCTATCCGGCCGTGGTTCTGCTGCATTGCTACCAGTGCTCTCTGGTCCCAGTAGCAACATCACCAACCCTGTAGATGTCGCAAATGCGTTCGGAAAGGCCTGGACCGCCCGATGGCAGTCGGGCTGTACCGACCTCAAGTTCAAACGGTACAAACAGCGGAAAGAGCGATTTCCAGTAAATTTTAGCTCAGCAGAACAATTGGAATTTAATGACCCTTTCTCTCTTGGAGAGCTTCGAATGGCACTCTCACGGGCGAGCAGCACAGCCGCCGGTCCAGATACCATACATATTGACATGATAAGGCACCTCAATGAAAGGTCGCTCGTTGCACTGCTGGCTTTCTTCAACTCGCTCTGGATCTCGCACGATTTTCCTAGTTCATGGAGAGAGGCCACTATCATTCCAGTTTTAAAACCTGACAAGGACGGCAACGACCCCCTACATTACAGACCCATTGCCCTGACCTCAAGTGTATGTAAACTAATGGAACGCATGGTAAACGCACGCCTGGTGTGGTATTTGGAAACCTCCGGTTTTTTCTCAAATGATCAGTCTGGGTTCCGTGCAGGGCGGTGCACAATGGATCACCTCGTTTCGCTAGACACCTCAGTCCGTCGTTCGTTGTCTTCCAAGCAATATGTCTTCGCCGTCTTTCTCGACATTGAAAAGGCCTACGACACGGCCTGGCGACACGCAATTCTAGAGAAAACCAGACAAGCCGGTGTTAAAGGTCACATGGGTTACTTCATTGACAATTTTATGAAGGAACGGAATTTCAGAGTGAGGGTGGGCAACTCCTTGTCAGACAGCTTCTGTCAGGAGGGTGGCGTAGTCCAGGGTTGGGTTTTAAGCGTGACCTTGTTCGGGATTTTAATCAATGACATCTGCAGCGTTTTACCACCGACAGTCGAGAGATCCCTGTTTGTAGATGACTGCGGTGTGGGTCAGCACCTCCACGTCTGTTTCAGCCCAAAGACAACTTCAGATATGCCTTGACCAGCTATCTGAGTGGAGTATGAGAAACGGTTTTAAGTTTTTGACCGAGAAAATTGTGTGTGTGCACTTTTGCCGCCGCCGCTCATGCCCTGATATTAGCCTTCGACTGTACGGCAGGAGAGTGCTTGTCGTAATGCAGACAATATTTCTAGGGATGACACTGGACAAACGCCTTACATACGCCACTCACATATCACTGCTCCGAGACAAGTGTTTTAAATGTATGAATATTCTAAAAGTAACATTCCGCACATCATATGGAGCTGACAGAACCACCTTTCTCCGGCTGTATCGCGCCCTCATTCGATCGGTTTTAGATTATGGATCGCCTATATATGACAGTGCCCTGAACAGCGTGAAACAGCCCCTGGACGCTATCCACCATGCGTGTGTGCGTGTCGCGACAGGTGCATTCCGCACCTCCCGTAGAGCCAGCCTACTGGTGGATGCAGACGAGCCTCCTCTGGACCTGAGAAAAAAGCGCCTTAGCCTTATGTATGCCGCCAATATTAGGCAATACCCAGAGCACCCAGCATTTAAGTGGATATTTGAGCCTTCCCTAATACAATCATTTTCAGATGGACGGGTCAGCTCCTCTAAAGCGCTATGCATGCGGATCTCAGAGTGGATACAAGAATCAAACATAGACTTCAGCGCGATAGCAAAGAAGCGCCCCCAACGTCCCGAGCCTTGGCGACTTGCCCCTGTCGAGTGCGACACAAACCTGCTACGTTTCAATAAAACCACAACATCACCTGCAGAGCTGTAACAACTAGCACTGGAATTAATTGATACATATGCACGATACGCTATCTACTACACTGATGGCTCTAAAGGGTCGGATGGAGCCGGATGCGCCTTCACAGGCATGGGATCGTGCCAGAGTTTTAGCCTCTCACGAGCAGTCTCTGTTTTTACTACAGAACTTTACGCAATCTTCAGAGTTTTACGACACTTACGCCACGGCTCTGAGACCCGAGTTCTCATAGTGACAGACTCTGCCAGCTCGTTTGGCAGCACTTCAGTCGCACCAACCAGCATCATCCTGGCTTGTTCCAGCGATCAGAAGGCTATTGACAGCTCTTTTTACGCGAGATATGACGATCAGATTCCTCTGGGTTCCAAGCCATGTTGGGGTGCCTGGAAACGAGAGGGCAGACGAAGCTGCTAAAGCAGCATGCGCGCAGCCTCCGATGCATCGATTTAAAGTTCCCGCCAGTGACTTGAAAGCCGAATTTAACGAGCTCTTGAGAGTGGAATGGCAGACAATATGGGAAGTAGAACCTCGCTGCACACTTAACCCTATTTCCGTCGGGCTCCCGGCTACCCCTATTTCCGGCAGGGGGCAATATCGGCCCCCTAAGATCTCGTAATCTAACCGGCCGATTTTGAAAATTAGTGCCATAGATTCCTCTGCTGCTAAACTTTATTTTGAAAAAGAAATTTCAAATTTTTATTTTTAGGAGAGGTCGTGCAAAATATACAATTTTTGTGTATTTTTAGATTTTCCATAACCCTTGTCTCTGTTGTACGATTTTCACAAAACTAGTTCAGATTTACAAATAATTGACCCAAAATTTTCATATACTCGAGTTACGCAAAATTCGAAATTCAATGGCAGTTCCAGGACCAGGACTATGAGGGGAAATATATACAACCTAAAAGTTTTTGTTACGCGGATTAGAAGCCGTCATATACTGCTTGGCATCTTTGACACATAAATAAATGAGAAAAAAGTGAAAACTCATCAGGGGCGGATGCAGTAAGGTAAAACAGTGGGGTAAAATACATACCAACAATATGCGAATGGTATGCATGAGTATATTAGTCCCTCGACTAGTTGGAATTTAATTTCTGATAATTTTTACCCTCCCATAGCAGCTCTGGGAAAGGGGTGACATAGGCGGATCAAGGACTCGTCGTGGGGGTGGGGGTGATTGGAAACACATTTTCAATATACAACGATATTGAGTCGCGGCGGTGATACTGGCTGGGAATATACATTTTGAAAATGTGTAGTGACTGGACACGCCTCTGGTAATCTAGAATTGGGTTATAACTATTTTGAATTTTCATATACCCAATTGTATTCGCCCTGACACGGCTGTAAGCAGTCTTCTCACTTACTAACGTTTAGTCCTTCTTGATAACATTCCCCCATTTTGAACTGCTGTAACCGCCCTGATGAATACAAATAGTGACAATTGTGAATGCACTATCATCTCACATAAAAATGATATAATAAAACCATATAACTGGTATCAGGATCAGAGAGACGGCTTCCTTTACAAAAACCCATCGCATACGATAATACTTGGTTTGTGGATAGAACCTCCCAAAACCCAGCCATAGCTCCGCCCTGGTAAATATATAATCTTGAAAATTTCGAAAACCTGCCTGTACTAGTTTTGGAAAAGTCGGAAGTTTCAAGTTCTATCGCAAGCCGTTTTGGAGATATTCTTGAAAACCTGAAGGGGGCAATTAGCCCCCCTGCCGAAATAGGGTTAAACGTCTTCGGCTAAGGATAGGGAAATGGGAATCCAGTAGTCGGCGGAGCAGAGGAGAGGAGGTGTCGTTGATCAGGTTACGAATATGGCACAC
Organism: Lepas anatifera; assembly: GCA_034440635.1. NCBI lineage: Eukaryota > Metazoa > Arthropoda > Thecostraca > Lepadidae > Lepas > Lepas anatifera. Next base: position 44,125 of record JAOTON010001268.1, read on the forward strand.
ATACGCAACACATGATCATTATCTGACTGGCTCCGACCCAAATATTTGCTCTTACTGTAGAAACCGGCTGACCCTCGAACATGTGCTCGATGCTGTAGCTGGCTGTGAACAGATTTGTAGAATCCGCAGCAGATTCTTCCCATCAACACCGTTGGCTAACTTGCTCGGTGACACTGCAGCTGTAGACATCCGTAGTGTCCTACAGTTTTTAAAGGAAATCAAGTTCCAGATTATATATAACCCACGCCAAACCAGCCGTACCTAAAAACCTACTGCTCTATCATTAACTAGCTGCATGTAGACACGCTGGGCAACCCAACCCACTACATGTTTTTCGCCATAACTCAACCAGTGATCCACTGGAACTGATTTAACCCTAAAACGATGGGCACATATAGCCTCAGCAGCTGACGTGCCCGAAAACCCCAATTATCATCATCATCTGCTTTGTAGAACGTTTTACTAAGGCAAATGCATTGTGAAATCATTCTAAACTCGACATTTTATGGGTCGTTTTGGAAGACAAATACCTGATTTATTGGCAAAGTTTTTAATACTGGAGATAAAGGGATTTTCTGGCGCCGCGGTGACGTCACAACATGGCGGCTCGCGACCAGGGGCTGCTAAACTGGCATTTGATTTTTGAAAACATGAGCCTATGTATGACTGGTGGCACTTTTGACGTTGGGAGGCGTTCCCCTGTCGCCATGGATTTCCAGAGCACAAATCTGAGGTGCCGGGATCATCCTGTTCCAGAACGGTGGCAGCAGGCCCACCTAATCAGGGGTGTGATAGAGCTGACAACCTCAAACAAGAACGGGGAGAAAGGCCGCAAAGTCTGCTCTCAGTTTATGCCATGACTGTGAAATTTGTGAAAAGTTTCATTCTATATGGGCGATTGCGCTGTTGCGCTTCTCTCTTGAACTAGCTCTGATCACCAGCCCTTGACTTTGTTTCAGAAAAGGCGAACAACTCCCGTGGAGTTTGTGTTGTGCTGTTTACTTGATCGGTGTTTGCTTTTCATTGATCAGCCCCAGTCTTTGCTTAGGAAGAGGTGAGAACCACCAGCGGGAATTGCATTCAAACTGTAGAAGCCGTACAACACTGCGTTCTCTCTCTCTCTCTCTCTCTCTCTCTCTCTCTCTCTCTCTCTCTCTCTCTCTCTCTCTCTCTCTCTCTCTCTCTCTCTCTCTCTCTCTCTCTCTCTCTCTCTCTCTCTCTCTCTCTCTCTCTCTCTCTCTCTCTCTCTCTCTCTCTCTCTCTCTCTCTCTCTCTCTCTCTCTCTCTCTCTCTCTCTCTCTCTCTCTCTCTCTCTCTCTCTCTCTCTCTCTCTCTCTCTCTCTCTCTCTCTCTCTCTCTCTCTCTCTCTCTCTCTCTCTCTCTCTCTCTCTCTCTCTCTCTCTCTCTCTCTCTCTCTCTCTCTGTCTGTCTGTCTGTCTGTCTGTCTGTCTGTCTGTCTGTCTGTCTGTCTGTCTGTCTGTCTGTCTGTCTGTCTGTCTGTCTGTCTGTCTGTCTGTCTGTCTGTCTGTCTGTCTGTCTGTCTGTCTGTCTGTCTGTCTGTCTGTCTGTCTGTCTGTCTGTCTGTCTGTCTGTCTGTCTGTGTCTGTCTGTGTCTGTCGTGTCTGTCGTGTCTGTCTGTGTCTGTCTGTGTCTGTCTGTGTCTGTCTGTGTGTGTCTGTGTGTGTGTGTGTGTGTGTGTGTGTGTGTGTGTGTGTGTGTGTGTGTGTGTGTGCGCGCGCGCGCATTTGTTTTCCATGACTTATGGGGACATCGTTAGTTTACACAATGGACTTATGGGGACCACCGGTCACTAGCGAGGACCGGAGCCCGGTCCTCGGTTTTTAAACCAATCAGAAGCCTTGCTTGGCACCTCAGCGGTCACGTGACTCTATTTCAAGGTGGTCCCACATTTTCATGGTTGACGAGGTTTTTCTTGCTCAGTGTGTAAAAAGTGTGTTATCGGACATCGTGTCATACGTGTGTGAATCATCGGGTAGAAATAGAGATGGGTATTTACCTTGCTAGCTTCCTCATATGGCATATTTAATTTTTCCTTTTAAATATAGAATTCATACATACTGGCCTTTTTTATATTTAACTTTTCTCTTTTTAATATTAGTTTCCGTGACCACAAATGTATTCAGTAATATTTATTAATATTGAGTAAACCAGTTGCTCGCGGATGTGAACAATGCTTTCCATCACTATTGACATCCGCTTGTTTTGATTTTGCCGAAGGTATTTTGCTTGAACCGGTCCGGAGTTTTTGGATGTTTTTGATTAGGCTTTCAGCCTAATCTCTGCCATTTCATATTTTATTCAATCTATAAACATAATATCAGAAGGAATGTATTTTCCAAGATTATGGGTCAAGTGCTTTCTTCGAGGTTTGAATAGTGCGCCACTTCAGTCTTATTGGACATTGCAACTTTTGATACATTTAACCACCTCATGTATGTTAATTTTTGCTGTAGCTACACATATGACTAGACCTACTGGTGGATCCAGGAGGCCCAACAAACCCTGGATCCCCACCCGAGGTCCGAATTAGTGTCTGCCCCCCCAGGGTCCATGGGTAGAGATCCCAGGGGTTTGGGGGGTTCAGGACCCCTGGATTTTGGGTCTCCCATGGTGTTTGTATAGGGCCTGTATTGCTGTGTTGGTGTTAACCCACCCAGGACCCCCCTGAATCGAGAAGAGATTTCCAGCCTTACCCGGGTCAGTAGGTACCTACATGCATTTCAAAAATGGTCAGCTCTCTTAAGGCAATTCAGGGAAAGACTGAATGCAGTTTTGTACTAAAGAAAATTTTAATTTTTAGATTTTTGAATATTGAAAGCTTGTGGAGGGGGGGCAACGGAACTCAACATGGGGGAAAACGAATGTTTTTTTTTAAATCGAGGGGCAAAGGGGGACTTTGGAGCATGGAGGGCTGGAGGGAGCCAATTGCCCCCTGGATCTGCCAGTGTAGGCGGCTACAAATCCCTGCAATACTTCACATTTTAAGCAAATAAAATGTAGGAAAACAGACACATGATAACTGGCAGTTCACAGCTAATATTCTGGTTCAAATCATTCCACTCAAGCATTGCACATGCACATATGAAATTGGAAAGCTTTTGAAGCCTGAAAAATTTGGAATAGCTCCGTAAGCCAAAACATATTCTCAATGGAAATTGGGGTTTAATTACCAATCTTAAAGTAGTTCTGATAGTGCTGAATCCTTGTTTGTCAGGCAAGGCCTTCCAGGAAAAAATACCAAATGCTCTCCACCAAGACACATCTTTTAGCAGGATTAGGTCCAGAATTTTATATTTCTGTTGAGCCAGCATGATTTAATCCATTGAGACACTAGGAAATAATGCAATACAAATATCTGCTTGAGCATGGCCGTTTAAAGCTTATACAATCACTTCTTTAAGAGTAAAGCACAAATATCCCATAATCATGTGACTGACTGAAAAAAATCACTCGGACATACACCAGCTATTATGATTTCTCCACGTTTACCAGGCTGCTATCAGCCAACAATTATACTCGCAGATTATCCCTTAAGTCAACTGGTCGCAATTGCAACACAATAGCGCAAGTCAATACTTGATGCTGTCAACTTAAAAAGTTGAAATAAGGTTCATGAATCCACATAATATGCTTAGTTTACTATTTAACTACTTAAACAATAAGCCATTGGCTTTGCAATGGTAAAATTGTGCACATGCCAAATAACAAATTATACAACTGAATATAGCCCCACCAATCCTTCACAATTCAATCAAATCCTTCAAAATTAGTTTCCTTCAAGGATCTTCACCTTCAAGAAAACCAATTTTTCCTGTCGGCCCCGCTGCTGCTACGTTTCTATAGTAAGGAACAGCAAACCTTTTAGTCAGATCAGTTCCTTCAAAAACACTAGGGCTGGGGTGATGGATGGGGGCAGGTTCTATAAGATATTACTGACACCTGCACAATCCTACACTTGTTTTGAAATCCTACACATGAAATGTCAAATGAAATTAATTCAAGCAATGAAATCTCAATTTTGTCCAGATTTCCTTCAGCCTTTGAGAGTGAATATCACATTAACCTGTCAAGGCAAAATGTACAACACACTGTCTCAAACCTCACTTTAAATTCAATGTCTTCCAAAAGACCAATTTACAGGCCAAAAACAACCATGCCATCTTTGAGTTTAATTTTGAAGCCATACACTTTTAAGGTCATATAAAATCCATTCAAGCAATATCATCCCAATTTTGGGCAGTTTACCTTCAGCGTCTGAGTCTGCATGTCATATTATCCTGTGAAGGGAAAATGTGCAACACCCTGCCTCAAACCTTAAATTCAATGCCTCGTAGAAGTCATTGGCTGTGCAAAAATTATCATCATTTAAAGCTATGGTTAAGTATTTTCACAACCCATTGATTTTGCACAGCTTTCTACCACATTTCATCAGCCAGAGGTTGGCAATTTTGCCATGTTTGGGTGTTTTGGGGACCCAAACGTGTACTCCAAAATTTATACTAGATAAAATGGAAAATATATTCTCCTAATCCCATGATTTGACCTTTGCTGCTACTCTTCTCCAAACCCAGAAATATTCCACATATCAATTGTGTTCTAGGGAGCTTTCAATGCATTCATGTGATGCTTCACCAGGGTCTATCCAGCAGTGTGTGAAAATACCTTGGAAGCATGTAGCAAAGTACAGGTCAACTGGCTTTTATGTTCCCCCAAATTTATTCTCCAATGGGACCCAATCTGAAAACAAAAATGCTAACCCTCATCTACGAATGAAAGGTACCTTACTATCAACGTGCGCGTCTTGCCAATTGCTCACTTGCCCACTTTATGAAAAACGGTGAAGATGCCAGGTTTCATTTGGCTAAAGGGACTCAAAATTATTAGCCTCCTTGCCAAAAACAGAGTCTTCAGTTTGGCGTTTTCTTGGCTGAAAGAACACGCTGCTTCGATGTGGTTACTACCCACAAGGCCAAAGGTTTTATCGCCTTGGCCAAAGGTAGGCACGGATCCAGGCAGACGGTTGGGGAGGAGGAGGCAAAGTGGCCGAAAATCAGGAGAAACATATGGGCAAGGACGTTGGAACTGGGCGGCAGGGGGCAGCTGCCCCCCCAACTTGAATGATTCTTAACCATTAACCCAATGGCGTTGACTGGAAAGAAATAACCGGAAAATGACCGTTGCCCCCCCCAACTTGAACAGAGTTCCAAAGCCCCTGCATATAGGGTTTTAAGAAAATCGAGGAGCAAAGTGGTGGCAACGGATCAGTTACGTTGGAACCGGGGGGGGCAGGGGCAGCTGCCCCCAACTTGCATGATTCTTAACCATTAACCCTATGGCGTTGACTGGAAAGAAATAACCTGAAAATGACCGTTGCCCCCCCTCCAACTTGAACATAGTTCCAAAGCCCCTGCATATAGGGTTTTAAGAAAATCGAGGAGCAAAGTGGTGGCAACGGATCAGTTACGTTGGAACCTGGGGGGGGTGCAGGGGGCAGCTGCCCCCAACTTGCATGATTCTTAACCATTAACCCTATGGCGTTGACTGGAAAGAAATGACTTGAAAATGCCCGCTGCCCCCAACTTGGAACATAGTTCCAACGCCCCTGCAACGGATGGTTTGGGGAGGGGAAATTGCCCCGTTTGCCCCTGGATCCGCCAGTGGCCAAAGGTGACTGTCCTGTGTTAACACCCGCCCCAGTGGGGTGGGCGGGGGCACGGCCGGATCCAGCCCGAAGGTCTGGGGGAGGGGCAACAGAGCCCAAAATCGTGAACAGTTTTTTTTAAGAAAACAGAGGGTCAAAGGGGTGACAACCGAGGATTTGGGGAAATTGCCCCATGTGCCCCCTGGATTCGCCCCTTGTGGGGATTTTCAACCACGGGTTTCGCGCGCAGATGCGCGTGATAGCGATGAAACCCGAACGGTGGTTGATAGCCCACGAGAAATGATGAAGAAACTATATCAGTCACTTTTTTGCTCAAGACAATATTGAGGTCAAAGAAGGTTACATGGCAGAGGATGTATTTTTGCTCTAGCGTCTGACTGGATTAACACGCGCATTGACGGGAGTCTGAGCCACCTTCGCTTTGACGAGGGGGGCGGGCCACCTTCGCTTTGACGAGGGGGGCGGGTACCCGCCCCCCCTAAGATCTCGAGAACCACGGTAGGTAGCGAAAAACGGTAAACGGCGTTGGGCTGCCTATCCACTTCTCCATCGAAAATATTTGTACCATTTTTTTGTCAGGTCACATTTAAGGTCACCAGAGGTCAATACATGCCGTAATAGGGATAACATGTAAATTAAGTTTTTCGGAAATTACATCTGAACAAATAAAGATAGAGCAAAACGACTTAAACTTTATGAATCCTCGCAGCAAGCCGAATCGAATGATATATAATTTGACCTTGCTAGGTCAAATCAAGGATTTGACCTGACCTGAGGTCAGGTCAGGGTCAAATTATATAAAATGAATATCATTAGAACCGCAAAGCCAAGGCGAGTCTAATGAAGCTAAAATAAACGCTCTATCCCTCTCCGTTACTGAGTTATACAGTAAAAACTATTTTTCCCATGTATTTCCAATGGAGAGGTCATGCCTCGTACCTGACCTTAGGTCACCGATGTCAAAAATACCGGAACATATTTTAGAGAACTCGGTGGGCCCATTATGTGATATGAGTTTCAATCGGATAAGTTTACGCTGCTCCGACTTATGCTCTTAACCTTTTTTTTAGGTCAGGTCACTTGACCTGTACTGGTGACCTGACCTGAGATGACCTAACCTTAAAATTTTCACAGAAGTTGTAAAAATTATGAGGGAAAAGGTATGCCAAGTACAGCGGTGCTACGCGCCGCCGTTTTTTTCTATCCGAAAAACCCGAGGGGGCGGGTACCCGCCCTCCGTCAATGCGCGTGTTTAGTAAGATACATATTTGTAGTCTCGTTCGACTCCTCTCATTACGGCGAATCGAATGATGTATAATATGACCATGCTAGGGCAAATTGTAAAATGGCCTGACCTAGCATTGTCAATATACATTTTTGTTTCGAAATATAAACACACATACATTTTGTCGATTAGCTAGCAGGTCTATTCCCGAAATTGTATTGCTACGTCCATAAGATTTGCGAATCAAGGGACGCATCCCCCGGCTCTCGACACCCATGACAGACAGGCTGATGCACAATGGTGTTGCTAGCGGAGAGTCTGGGCTGGTCGCCGTTTTACTTGTGGGGATCTACGGCCAGGTCAGCGTTGATCCGCGGTCAGGTCAGAAGGGAACCCGCCAACTCGATGATGAGGAGAGCGAGAAAGATGAGGGGAAACAGGCAACAGGATCATGCCAAGAGAAAGCTGCAAAAGAAATGGATAAAAGGATGAACAATTATAGTGGCACGAGGAAGTATTCGCGCAGAGATTCCAGTGGAGATAAAGACTGTGGAGAAACCAGCGGAACAAAGAAGCGCCGAAAGAGACAGCCATGGACAGCCAGAGGAAAGGCAGCGGTAAGCAAACAGCTGGATGATGTAATCAAGAAGGGGGAAGTGCCGAACAAGGCGCAGTGCACGCTTGCAATTCAAGCTGCACCATCGCTGCACCAGAGGGATTGGCGAAGCGTCAAGTATTGCGCCTACAACATGATTCAGGCTCAGAAGTGCATGTTCTCAACATTAGGTGACCCAACACGGTGATTCGTTCGATGTACCTATATAATTTCAGTTAACACGCGCATTGACGGGGGCGGGTACCCGCCCCCTCGAGTTTTTCGGAGATAACAGTAAAACGGCGGCGCATAGCGCCGCCGTTCTTGGCATACCTTTTCCCTCATCATTTCTAAAACTTCTGTAAACATTTTAAGGTTTGGTCATCTCAGGTCAGGTCACCAGTACAGGTCAAGTGATCTGACCTAAAAAAAAGTTTAAGATAGCATAAGTCGGAGCAGGGTGAACTTATCCGATTGAAACTCATATCACATAATGGGCCCACCGAGTTCTCTAAAATATGTTCTGGTATTTTTGATATCAATGAAATAGGGTCAGGTACGATGCATGACCTCTCCATTGCAAATACAGGGGAAAAATGGTTTTTACTAAATAACTCAGTAACGGATAGAGATAGAGCGTTTATTTTAGCTGCATTAGAATTGCCTTGACGTTGCGGTTCTAATGATATGCATTTTATATAATTTGACCCTGACCTGACCTCAGGTCAGGTCAAATCCTTGATTTGACCTAGCACGGTCAAATTATACATCATTCGATTCGCCTTGCTGCGAGAATTCATACAGTTAAAGTCGTTTTGCTCTATCTCTACTTGTTCAGATGTAATGACCGAAAAACTTAATTTACATATTATCCCTATTACGGCATGTTTTGACCTCTCGTGACCTTAAATGTGACCTGACAAAAAAATGGTCCAAATATTTTCGATGGAGAAGTGAATGGGCTACCCAACGCCGTTTACCGTTTTTCGCTACCTACCGTGGTTCTCGAGGTATTAGGGGGGGTGGGTACCCGCCCCCCCTCGTCAAAGCGAAGGTGGCTCAGACCCCCGTCAATGCGCGTGTTAATGTAATTCGATGATATAAATTGCTAAATCATTGAATCGTTGGTTTCTGAGGTATGGTCCAAAGGTGAGCCGAGTAAGCAAAATCCAGACGGGGGTAATCAAAGCTCACGTAGGTCGTTTCACGGCATACCGATTTATTTTCATGCTCGTTATGTCTGAAAAGCAGTTCATGTCAACACGCTAACGATATTCACTCTCAGTCCCGGCACGGTCCCGGGAGACGCGCTATCCGATTTACCCTACCTTACCATATCCGAATTTATGTTGCCATCATTTTCTCCATAATATTTAGAACTGCAGAGTGTCCTGATGATCATTTTGGCCGGAGCATTACCATGGTGGCAACAGGAGGCGGCCGATTTTCCTGCTGCGCCACGGCAACCCATTACCCAGTTCTACACCAGCACACTGAAAAGGCTGGGCAAGAGTCATCATCCAGTCCAAAGTCTTTCCAGAAAATGTTCCAAATTCGAACGAGCACGTTCCACTCTTTGTTACCGACATCAAATTTTGGCCGCTTGAGCTTGGGACGGGGACTGACTGGTCCAGAAGAGATCAGAGGTGTGGGCTGATGAGAGAGGCCAGGGTTCGCTAAAATCGCGATAGCGAGTTGTTCCTGAGACCTTCGCTGCGGAAGACACACCCAGGGACGGAGCAGGTAACGAAGACCATGGCGTGGTCCTTAGACGCTGTAAGTCTCACAGGGCGGTGCAGGGTAAAGAGGCTGCAGGTAGTTCTCTAAAGATGCTTCTTCGGGACGGAACTCTCATACCTATCTCTCATTCATGTTCATGTCCATGAACTCTCATTCATGTATCTAGCAGCGACGAAAAAACATAATCTGCAACAGACAGGACGAAAGATCTAGGATGTTCAGGATGCGTTAAAGTATGTTTATATGCAGTCAAGTCACATTTCATCATTGCCATCTGATCTGAACCGTATTCCCTCCATCGGATACTCGGGATCCGCATATGTACCTTGGTGCTACAAGTTTGCCTCACTGGTGCTATATATGCTGCAATAAGGGAAATGATTTAAACAAATGATATACCTACATTGAGCAGAATAAATAAAAGCAAAACAAAAATAAGGCATAAGCATATACACACTGCTCATGAACAACACATAACTGACTCCTCCCCGTCGCCTACCGGCATCATCCCTCCCCTCATACAAAGACCGTATAATAATGTGTTTCGTGCCGTCATGCAGTATCCCCACGAATTTTTCGCAGGGAGAACAGACCCAAGCCTTACGATCACAGGCGCAGAAACTTTCCGAGTTGGAGTTGGGGGAAGAGTCCTCGTAGTTTGCGGGTCACGGGTGACTAGACCATTTCTTTTCACCTAACAGTAGGCCTCGTCTCGAAGTTGGTGGTGCACTTCCCTCATAGTCGGAAAGTGGGCGGGGGGGGCTGGGGAAGCCGCCCCCACAGTTCCCGCACATATGCTTACGATGGCCGAAGTCTGGCAGGCATGGTCGGAACTGAAAATTTTCTTCGGAAAGCATCAGGCAGAAAACCAATCCTGGGAAAATTAATGTTCATTGCCGTCTCTGAAGTTCCAAGTTCTAATTTGCAGAAATGAAGCCATGAGGAACAGCGGTATCTAAAGCAAAAGCATTTGGTTCTTGAACTAATCGTTTTATGCTCCTTCACATACTTCAAAGCCACAAGCGCAGGTAAAGAAACATCCAAACATTGGGGTGGAGGGCGGGTACGCGTCCCTCAGCTCCCTCTCCCGCGTACGACGCCTATGCCGACATCCTATTATCCTATTCAACACCTAAATTATTTTGCTCCATCATCATCCTACTACTGCAGTCATCCGTTCCGCGCCATCCACCTCCCTCGTCGATAGCATGTCAAAGCAGGGGTGGATCCATGGCGGAGGGCAAAAAGGCATTTACCTCCTCCCCAAACGCCCAATTTTCACCGATTCCAAAACTATATGTTTTTCATGTTTTTTTGGCCCTGTCCCCCTCAATCATTGGCCTGGATCCGGCAATGTAAAAAAGTACTACTTTAAAAACGTGACCCAGCCAGAAATTTCTCAGGCTCCAAAACCTAGCCCCGATCGGACTGTGCAGTGTGCAGGGCTCTGCCCAAACCATAACTCTGCCTAAGTCCAAAATTTTGCTGAACCTTGGTCGGGTTGATCTGTCACAGTGGGCCTGGGAACATTATGAGGGGCCCGGTTGCGGGCACAGAGGTTTAGGGTGGCCCACAGGGGGTCCACAAGCATACCAGGGGCCCGGGTGCAGCCGAAGGGCAGGGGGCCCCATTAGCATGACAGGGGCTCGTCTGCAACCACAGGGGGCCTTGCCAGCTCGAAGTAGGGGCCCGGCTCCGGCCACAAAGGGCCCAAAACTATCGTAAGGAGCCGGATTGCGGCCAAAGGCTGAGGGTGAACCATAGGGGCCCCGGCTGCAGCCACAGGGGACTAGGTTAGAACACGGGTCCGCAATTATGCCAGGGGGCCCGACTGCAGCCAAAGGAGGTCCAGGTAGACCACGGGGCCCGCACTCATGGCAGGGGTCGTACGAGGCCAAAGGGCAACCGGCACCTGCTAAGACCACAGGGGGTCAGTTTCAGTCACAGGGGCCCGGGTGGATCGCGGGTCCGCAATCATGGTAGGGTGTTCAGCTGCAGCCACAGGGGGCCTGGTTGTACCACAGGGGACCCAAGACTGCCTGGAATAGGAACCAAGTTGCTATAACTGGGGGCCTGAGAATATCGTGAGGCATAGGTGTAGAAACAGGGGGAAAACAGGGGGCGTAGGCTTAGGAACAGGGGGAACCAGGGGGCCATGCCCCCCTATATCGGGCCAAAAAATCCTGATCTCAGTCAAAATGGGAGGAAGTCGGATATTCTTATGGCCAGCAGGTTCAAAAGGCAACAATGAGACCAAAACCGAATAGTTTTTGGTCCTGGCATGGAAAGTTTCTTGCCAGCTTCAGGTTGAAGTTTGGCTGGGCCACCCAATATTCTGGACGTTCCTACGCCTATTTCGTGAGGGACCCGGTTTCGGAAAGAGGTTTCGGATGGCCCAAAGGGGCCCGTAAAATGTCAGGGGACCTTTCTGCAGCCACAGGAAGTCAAGGTAGACCACTGGGCTCGCACTCATTGTAGGGTCCAGCTGTAGCCATACTAGGCCCCGGCTGCAGCCACAAGTCAGGATCCCGTAAGCAGGACAGGGAATCGTCTGCAGCCACATGAGACCCGTGCTTGCTGAGATTAGGGGCTAGGCTGCGGCTACAGAGGCCCTTGGTGGACCACAGGGGCCCGCAAGCATGCCAGGGGGCCAGCTGCAGCCACATGAGGTCCAGGTAGACCACGGGGGCTCACGTCACGGGGTCCGGTTGCAGCCACAGGGGCCCCCAATCAAGGCAACCCGAGACTGCCGGGCATAGGGGCCCGGCTGCAGTCACAATCGGCCTGAGAACATCGCTAGGGGCCTGGTTGTGGATACAGAGGCTATGGGTGACCCGCAAAGGGCCTGCAAGCATTCCAGGGAGCCCGGGGGGAGTCCGGCTGTATCCGCAGGGGCCCGCAACTTAGGATTGGGAAGAGGACTCGTCGGGCTATGGGGGGAGATTTTTCACTCATTGGGGGGCACCCGCGAGCACCCCCAAATGTATGGGAACTTATCTCCTGATAATGGTCCTCAGTGTTTGGTCAACAAGGTTTGGTTCACACAGCGGTCCAACAAAGTCATGATTTTCGGACTTAACACACCGGTCCTGTGTTTACACCTGTGTCCTCGGTAATATAGGTCCTCCTTAAAACTACCTCAAATAAATTTAGGTCTCAATCAACCCATGACCACAGTGTCTTGGCCACCGTCTTCCTGTATGTCACTTCTGAAGCGAATACGACTGCTAGAAAACCCGGTCCTCGGTTGACCGTGCTACGTCACGGTCCTCGGTACACATGAAAAACATGTATGTGTGTGTGTGTGTGTGTGTGTGTGTGTGTGTGTGTGTGTGTGTGTGTGTGTGTGTGTGTGTGTGTGTGTGTGTGTGTGTGTGTGTGTGTGTGTGTGTGTGTGTGTGTGTGTGTGTGTGTGTGTGTGTGTGTGTGTGTGTGTGTGTGTGTGTGTGTGTGTGTGTGTGTGTGTGTGTGTGTGTGTGTGTGTGTGTGTGTGTGTGTGTGTGTGTGTGTGTGTGTGTGTGTGTGTGTGTGTGTGTGTGTGTGTGTGTGTGTGTGTGTGTGTGTGTGTGTGTGTGTGTGTGTGTGTGTGTGTGTGTGTGTGTGTGTGTGTGTGTGTGTGTGTGTGTGTGTGTGTGTGTGTGTGTGTGTGTGTGTGTGTGTGTGTGTGTGTGTGTGTGTGTGTGTGTGTGTGTGTGTGTGTGTGTGTGTGTGTGTGTGTGTGTGTGTGTGTGTGTGTGTGTGTGTGTGTGTGTGTGTGTGTGTGTGTGTGTGTGTGTGTGTGTGTGTGTGTGTGTGTGTGTGTGTGTGTGTGTGTGTGTGTGTGTGTGTGTGTGTGTGTGTGTGTGTGTGTGTGTGTGTGTGTGTGTGTGTGTGTGTGTGTGTGTGTGTGTGTGTGTGTGTGTGTGTGTGTGTGTGTGTGTGTGTGTGTGTGTGTGTGTGTGTGTGTGTGTGTGTGTGTGTGTGTGTGTGTGTGTGTGTGTGTGTGTGTGTGTGTGTGTGTGTGTGTGTGTGTGTGTGTGTGTGTGTGTGTGTGTGTGTGTGTGTGTGTGTGTGTGTGTGTGTGTGTGTGTGTGTGTGTGTGTGTGTGTGTGTGTGTGTGTGTGTGTGTGTGTGTGTGTGTGTGTGTGTGTGTGTGTGTGTGTGTGTGTGTGTGTGTGTGTGTGTGTGTGTGTGTGTGTGTGTGTGTGTGTGTGTGTGTGTGTGTGTGTGTGTGTGTGTGTGTGTGTGTGTGTGTGTGTGTGTGTGTGTGTGTGTGTGTGTGTGTGTGTGTGTGTGTGTGTGTGTGTGTGTGTGTGTGTGTGTGTGTGTGTGTGTGTGTGTGTGTGTGTGTGTGTGTGTGTGTGTGTGTGTGTGTGTGTGTGTGTGTGTGTGTGTGTGTGTGTGTGTGTGTGTGTGTGTGTGTGTGTGTGTGTGTGTGTGTGTGTGTGTGTGTGTGTGTGTGTGTGTGTGTGTGTGTGTGTGTGTGTGTGTGTGTGTGTGTGTGTGTGTGTGTGTGTGTGTGTGTGTGTGTGTGTGTGTGTGTGTGTGTGTGTGTGTGTGTGTGTGTGTGTGTGTGTGTGTGTGTGTGTGTGTGTGTGTGTGTGTGTGTGTGTGTGTGTGTGTGTGTGTGTGTGTGTGTGTGTGTGTGTGTGTGTGTGTGTGTGTGTGTGTGTGTGTGTGTGTGTGTGTGTGTGTGTGTGTGTGTGTGTGTGTGTGTGTGTGTGTGTGTGTGTGTGTGTGTGTGTGTGTGTGTGTGGGCGCGGGCGCGCGGGTGGGCGTGTGCGACACGGGCGGACGCAGACCCGAGTTTTTTTGGGGGCAAACCCATATCTGCGTCTCCTCCTGGGAAGGGGGGAAGTGGGAGGGAATATTTTTTTCTCTACAGACCTACTGTAAACACCTTTTTTCATTGCTCGACGTACCTAATATAAGCTACCTCCCCAAGTACATGATCGCTCTCCAGGGGGGGAGCGAATATTTTTTTGCTCTACAGACCTAGTGTAAACATCTTTTTTCAAAAATGCTCTGGCGTTTGGGGGGCAAAGATAGTTTGCCCCCCCCTCCAGCGCTTTGGGGGGGGGGCATGGCCGGAATGCCCCCTGCGTCCGCCAATGGTGTGATACTCCGCTCTCCCGGCAGCACGGCCGACGACGACCGCAAGAGACGGCTGCGCGCCTTCCTCTCCTGCATGAACTCGGACTCGGCCACCATCCGCAACCCCATCTACGTGCCGCAGCAGCTGATCGTGCTGGCCTGCGTGCTCAGGTGAGCCTCACGCCGCGTTCAAAATCCACTGCCCTGCGTTCTATCATTCTGAAACTGTAGAATTGTATGCCAAAACAGTACAATGTACGTACAGAGTTCTGATGTGGACGTGTTTTGCTGTGGCCTGCTGCTCCGCTGACCTGCGGCTGGAAATTGCGCAGGTACATTATGTCCCAGAGCGACGTCAACGGACAGTCGTTCCTGTGCAAGCCGGAGCTGGACGCCTTCATCGCGCAGGCGCTCAGTCCCAAGCTCACCGACTCGCACTATCTGCAGCAGCTGCAGGTCAGTCAGCCTTCCTACACTCCCCGCTTCCAAACCGGCTACCCAGTCCGTGCCGACTTTCAAATGGCATTGGCTGCGAAAAATATTTCTGGGGGTGATGCGTCTGAGAGCAGGGATTTTTAAACCAGCAGTGTGTTAAACGCTGTTTACTAAACGTGTACCATTTACCGGTTCCTTAGTACCATTCGCGATAATTCAGCTGAGTCTGAGGGCAGATGGTTCAGTTGAGTCTCAGGGCACTAGAAAACAGAGCATTATTTGTGTTATCAGTCATAAAGTGATTAACACGCGCACTGGAGGGGGCCTCGAAGGCCTCCCACCTGTTTTTCCGAGGTGGCCGGAGAACCGCTCGTAGCCGAAACACGATACTTTGCCACATTAAACAGAATTCATAATAGCGCGTCGATTGGTGAAGATTTTTTGAAAATCGGTCAAAAATTCTTTGACTTATAGGCTTTTGAAGTCAGACCTGCATTTTGAGATCGCCGTAATCGCGCGGTCGGACCAGTTAGCTTGCACTGGAGACCGAGTGGTGAAGTCATAACACCATATAACCGGGATTATATGTCAAGGTCACCTCACATGAAGGTCAAGTTCAAGGTCAAAGGTCACAGGTCAAGGTCATATCTGCACTTTCAAGGTCACTGACCACAGTGCTTCCGGTCAAATGACGTTACCCGGTCTGCTATGACGTCATCAATAAGGTACCCCAAACCAAGGTCAAGGTCAAAGGGCAAGTTCAAAGGTCATTTGCAAAGGTCAATCCTCATTTCCCGCCAAACAGTGTCTATAGTGTTAGTCAAATTGTACATTATAAGTAGTATACTATATTGTGACCTTACAGGTCAATGACCTGGAATGACCTTGACCCCAAAATTGAAAGAAAGGCTCTTTGAGACCTTCTCTATATGACGCTGGCCCGCCTTTAGCTTAGTCCCGCCATTTTCCCGCATAATCACGACATTTACCGGTCGGTCCCCAGCATAGCCAAGTTTTGACCTTTATGACCTCGTTTGACCTTGCAGATAATGACCTAGACCAATAAAAATTGGTCATGATGTAGATCACCATAGCCCCCACTCACCTCTCAAATTTCGTTTTTCTGTGCCTCTTAGTTTCCGAGATCTTAGGGGGCCTACCAGGCCCCCCTCCAGTGCGCATTAGTGCCAGACCCCCCCTCCAGTGCGGGTGTTAATAAAGACCCATTAATATGCTCTTTGACAGCAGAGTGCGATAAAAAAATGTGACCGAGAAATTGCGGTCGGCCCCACCCATCCCGTGGTTGTTTTTTCGGCAACCGATGGTTTTGGCTACCGGTTGACATATCAGCACTCCTGGTCGGTAATGCTCTCCATAGGTGTGGTTTCGGGCCAGGAAATTACTGCGCAAAGTTATTACTGGGTTCCGCTGGGTTTTGCACACGATATCGTCTCGCCCTTGCAGACCACGACCGGCGGGTGTTTGGACTGTGGCTGACGTTGGTCCGACCTGACTCTTCTGTTGGTCCGCAGCTACCAGCGGTGACGCCGCGCGGCATCCAGCTGGCCAACCTCTTCATGCAGGGCGTGGAGACTGCGCTCTTCGCCAACGACGCCTGCGGCGCCCCGCTGCCCTGGCTTATGTGCTGCCCCTGGCTCTACTTCGACGGCAAACTCTTCCACAGGTGAGTGCGCGTGCTGAC
This sequence comes from Lepas anatifera, assembly GCA_034440635.1. Classification (NCBI taxonomy): domain Eukaryota; kingdom Metazoa; phylum Arthropoda; class Thecostraca; family Lepadidae; genus Lepas; species Lepas anatifera. The sequence continues at coordinate 60,578 of JAOTON010001268.1, forward strand.
CGTGTCACGGGCGTCAGAAGCTGGAAGGCGTGTCCCCATCTGGTGAATCAGGGCGACTTCCCTAAACGCTGCGTCTCTCTTCGTATTATTATAGATTTTCTCTCTTGTAAAGGTAGACGTGCAAATGCTCACAAACAATTTTTTGTCAAGCTGCCTCGATTGTGGCTTCGCAGAAAGTCTGTGATAACTTCTGGCTCGGCGTTGTCCGGAGTGGTTGTCTGGTCGGAGTCCATTCTGTTGCGGCAGTAAGAAGGTGTGGTGGTGCCCCCACACCGACGCTCTGTGAGCACTATTACACTCACACGGAATATTCCGGAGAATGTCAGGTCTTATCCAAGTCGCCGGGCCGAACTTCTCCAATACTAGCTGCAAAGATCTGGTTGGATTTGCTTTCTCATGCTCGAGCTGCTATCGTTTTCTGTCGTCAATTTGTCCATTGTTTCCGCCAGCTAATCCCATGGAATGCTTACCAACATGATGTTTGGGTATTCTCATTTTCTTCAAGCTAGTAAGTTCCCTGTTTATTGACGATAAGTAGTTGCGAAGAATGATGTGGGGCGAATTGTGACTCTACCAGAGAACTGGGCTGCCCTATATCTGAAAACCAAAGTATTAATGGTTGTAGAATGTGGGACTTCCCAATGAATGTCACGTTATTGTTCTTATGGTGACTGTCATTGAGCCATATCTTTTTTTGTGAGGGACCTCTTAACCTTCGCCCGGGTGGGGGGTCTTTTTAGACCCCCTTGGTTTTTTCAAAGTGACCAAAAAAACGGCGGCGAAACTTGGTCTGGCTGTTCTTTCATCATTTTTACATCTTTCCTGAAAATTTTGGCTCAAGCTCATATCAGGTCAGGTCACCAGGCCAGATGAAGTGACCTCACCTCAAAAAATACTTAGGACCGCATAACTAAAAGAATGGTTAATTGATCAAGTTGAAACTCATACCACATATTGGGCCCACCAGGAGCTACAATATTTGTTCCGGGATTTTTGATATTGGTGACCTAAGGTCATGTGCAGAGCATGACCTCCCCATTGTAAATACATGGGGAAAATCACGAAATGAGCTTTTCTCAGTAAGTATGGGTGGAATCAACTTCAAACATCGGTTGCGACTTGCTCTTAGCCCATTTCTGAAGCTGATGCCAAATATTTTGACTTGTGACCTTTAAAAGGTCACCTTTGGTCAAATAATCATTTTTTGGTGTTTTTCTCTATACATTTTGAATAAACTAAGATAGAGCTTTTATTTTGTCACCATAGTGTTTGTATAGTCACTGGAAGTCAAATGATATACATCATGACTATACCATGTCAATTTGAGTCAGACCGTTGACCTGGGTCAGGTCAAATTCTTAAATTTGACCTGGCATAGTAATATCATATATCATTCGATTCGTATTGACGAGAGGATTGCAATGGTGCATAAACTATGACTGTATCTTGTTTGGTTTGGAAGCTATTAGCGAAAAAGTAAAGGCCCTCATGCATGGAAGGCTATGGACATTCCCAAGAATATGCCCAATATTTAGTGACCTGTAGCTCCCTAGGCTTTGACCTGACACGAAAATGAATGCCACTGAAATGAAAGCGCATCTCAAGAGCTTTCGATTGGTGTTAGAAAAATGTTTCTAGCTATCATAGTTTCTGAGATATATGAGGTTTTCTTAGTACACCTCATATTAGCGATTTTGACCTATTTTGACCTCTGGTGACCTTGATATTGACCTGCCAAGAAAAATGACCGAATTATTTTCGGTATCATTTTCGAAGAGCTTTCGATTGCCGTTTTGCGCTTTTTTCTAGCTCTCTTAGTTTTTGAGATCGTGGGGGTCTTTTTTAGCCCCCCCTCCCCCCACCAGGGCGAAGGTGGCTCGTACCCGCCACCGGGGCAAAGTTTAAAGCTGTCAAAAGCACAGGACGAAAGGATCCAATGCTTTCAAAGTGACATCTTTTTTAGCAATTTGTTTCCAACTGGTCTGATATTTGCTGTTCACCCGGGGAGTTGATGGAAGTGACTAACAAGTTTGGTGGGCCAAACTGGCCAAGTTTGGTGCCCAAGCCATGTATCCAGGCGCGATACCACCTGTTCTAGCTTTTTTGAAATTCCCAAATACTTATCCTCAAGTTGTACGCTAAGTTTAAAGGGATTGTGGCACCTTGGTCGAATCCTGGAATTTAGTGTAATTAGGGAAGCTTTTAGCGGAAAATCATGGAAGCGTCCATGATTTCTCTGAAAAATGTACGATAAGCTCAATATTTTGATTTTTTAAATGTTCCTCTAGGGAAAGAAAGAAATATCTGTCTGCGGATGATTCATGATCTGGCAACCACTACCATATTCCAAAGGCTTCAAGGGCTTCGATTGGCTGATACTCACCGTGACGTCAGCATGTGTCGTCACACCAACAGCCATGACAAATGTGGCCTGCTGCTAAGGGGATGCATGTAGGATACATTTAGTAGGATGTAGGATAGGATAGGATGGATGTAGGTAGGTAGGATAGGATAGGATAGGATGGGATGTAGGATACTGCATGTAGGATACATTTCAGATAGTTTTTAGCTTTTCTCTACGGAAATTGTGAGTTTCAAGATAAATGATTTATAGAGTACCGAGTTTTCCGCCATGCTTTACAACTTGGCCATCTCAGCTAAAATCACGTTATAAAGGTGCCACATTCCCGTTAAGACTGTCCGTGGACCGCGGTTTTTTAAATCGTTTAAGGCGTAACGACACCGGGTAGCTGACCTACTTTTGTGGAGGGAGGGTTTTGCCTCGCCTTCTACTCGCCCACGTTCTGCACAAGAAGAGGAGCAAAACCCAGCAGGCTAGGCTCCTCCCAATGCAGTATTGATTTTGCTTGGATTGGATCGTTGTTCCTCCTCGTTACTGCGCAGTAACAAAATAGACCGTCCACACCTCTCCATGTGTGTTTTGTAGGTAGTCGGGAGGCCAGATAAAAAGCGCCTGGTGAGTTATTATTACCGTGCAATGGCCCACGCAGAACGATTTGTCGCCATGGGGATGCTGGTGTACAATGTGCTGGGGACTTTGCTCAAGCATAAAGCTTGCGTTAGCGTCGGTTGCTGGTTGAGCGACTTCGCCCACGCTTTGGAAGCGCTCGAGTGTCCCAACAAATCTATTTTTTCTGAGTGTGTAAATAACTGAATGACATGTTACCGATGCATAAATTAGCTAATTATTTAGTAAGATTTAGTAATGCACAAAGACGCGACGGTACGTACGGCCAGGAAATATAATTGATAAATTATGCGAATTTTATTTTCATAAGCCGTATATTTTTAATTTCTTATTGACTAGAGAATTAGCGGCCCTTGAGGTGGGCTTTCGAAGGTGCAATCGTGGTATTATACGATAACAACGTGCAGTATGTATTATTGTTGGAGGCCTTGCGGGAAATGGCTACAGCGCCGCTTGGAGGTGTTGTGGAGGCATCATTTCTTGTTTTGAGCGACGTGATCATCCCTTGCTTTGGTGGTCTAGGGTCTGCGACTAAGACCTCATATCTAGTGCCAGGGAAGTGCTATGGTCCGACGAATTCATACGAATATCAGTATTTAAATGAAACAGAGGTGTCGTAGAATATAACCGGCCTTCAAGCCGTTTCCAACCAAGATACCTTTACTTAAAGGTACGTTCAAGGGGATTCCTCCACGCCCGAGTGACCCACACGGGCGTGGAGGAATTCCTTCACCGTTGGGCCGTGCCTCAAACTGCTGCTAATAGCACTGTCCGCTTACGAATTTGTGTGAATACATGGTAATCAAGTTTATCCAAATGCCATAAATAAGCATTTCATCTTCGATTCTGGGCCTCTTTTTGCAAAAATTGGGATATCTAATCATTTAATTTTCCCATGCTATATGCGTCGAGATGTGACGTCACATCCGGTGATCTTCGCTTGCTGTTGGAGGGGGCTGGTTTCCAACGGTTTTAATTCCGTCTAATTCAACCCCTTACTTCTTGTAGGCTGCTTTCCTGAGATCAGTGGACTTTATTCATTCAATTATTGAATTTAGCATGAAATGAAATGTTCAAACTGTTGCCGAGCAAAGGACACCGGCGACATAAGTAATTGTTAAACAAAATCGCCGCAATTTTTGGGGGTACACTGAACTAGGAAAAGGCTGCGTAGCGGATAACTGAGAAGCTGAGACGGGAATCGTGAGCCAATGTATTTGAGAAATAGATGCAAGTACGTAGGTACCCTATGTCATCTCTTTGGCCAGAGGCCTCGGTAGAGATGCTTGGACTTTGTAGCTTGCAGTCACCCTAAATCTGATTATTTAACGGTATCGGTATAACCGTATCCCCCAGCCTCTCTTTATTTGCATCAATAGCTATATTCAATTAGTGCCATAGCAATGTACCATAGAACTCTATATGTCATCGCACTTGAATATTAGCAACTGTTTCAATCTTATGCTCGAAAGAATTTTAAGGCAAATTTTACATTTTGATGACTTTTCCCTCCTTCACGAGAATATTTTTACCTGAGATCAAAACTTTACATTTTTTATTATGTTTCATGTTTTGTATCAATGACTGAGAAAAGTTACGCTGCAACTTATTACTAGGAACCGGAATTCTATGTTTTTACATGCAACATATTTTTTCACATAAAATGGCCTTTTTAGGCAAAATCACATATTGACCGAAATTTTGCATGAAATAACATTTTTAACAGTTGTATTCAAAATTAAAACTTTAATGCGTCACATTTTCACTTCAGGTAGACATTTCCCAGAATTGAATGACCAAAAAGGAAGTTCAGTTGAGCTCAGTAAGTAAATAGCAAGAGCAACGGGAGCAGATATTATGATCTCGCGGTATTCTGCGGCAGTGGCTTTTTTTACCAGTCGGAAACGATTTGTTTTGTGCCGGCGGGCGGAAGACGTGTTTTGAAACGGAGAGATAAATGGGGAAACCTAACCCGCCTGGGTTTGTTGCGACTGAGAGGGAGGGAGACTGGTCCGGCCGGGCGTCTACAGGACCCGGACTGTTCAAAAGTTAGTCGGTCAGAAAAGGCAGAGGAAAGTGGTGTCTCTAGCATTCTACATATTTCGTGTGCACTGAACAGCAAACGATGTCATCGTCAGCTTTGAAAAGTAAGTGGCTGAGTACCTACAATGAACGAACAGATTACCCATTCAAGCTAAATTTGGAGGGAAAATTGGTCTTCTGCAAGGCATGTGAAAAAGCATTCAGTGCCAACCAAAAATCGCAGGTCACACAACATGAAAAATCCGGTGCACACCTCAAGAACATGGGTTTAAAAAGAAAGAGAAGTGTGACACAGTCTCAGTTGGATCAGCCTGAACCATCAACAGCCGAGAAATCGCACCAGCACATCCTTGGAAAAGAGTTCTGCGAAGCGTTACTGGCAGCAAACATACCTTTCCATAAGGTGGAGAATGTCAAGTTCCGACATTTTCTGGAGAAGAACATAGGTGTTAGCTTGCCATCTGAGTCATCTCTTCGTAAGACATTTTTGCCTGAGTGCGCGGACGAGGCCAAGCCCGAGATAAGGGCATCTTTAGCTGGTGCAGCTGTGTAGGTTGGCGTGGATGAAACAACCGACCAGTGTGGTCGGTACGTGGCGAACGTACTTGTTGGAAGATTGGATGCCGATGCGTATGAACCTCCATTTCTGGTAAACTGCGCCTTCCTGAAGAAGAAAAATTCCTCTAGCATCGCACGTCTCGTCAACGACACGATCCGATACCTGTGGCCGAGCTTCGAAGCTTCGAAGCTCAAACTACTTGTAAGCGATGCGGCAGCCTACATGTTGAAGGCGGGAAGGGACCTGAAAGTTTTCTATCCCAGCATGCTACATGTCACCTGTCTGGCCCACGCGCTGCACAGGGTGTGTGAGGAGGCGAGGGAAATGTTCCCGAAAGTCAATGACTTAATATCTTCAGTGAAGAAAGTGTTGCTGAAAGCCCCGGAACGCGTTGAGATCTGGGCCGAGACCTTTCCTGATTTGCCCCTTCCGCCACAGCCCGTACTCGCCCGACGGGGCACATGGGTAGAAGCTGCGCTGTTTTATGCCAGGAATCTGGATCAAGTGAAGCAGGTCGTAAGTCTCTTGGACTCAACTGAAGCAGCAGCCATTCTAAAGGCACAGGAATCTGTCGTGGACAACGAGGTGAAGACAGATCTGGCGTTTATGCTCGCTCACCTCTCCTTCATTCCTGGTGTATTGAAGGCGCTAGAGGAAGCGGGTCAACTAATGAGCAGGATGCTCTTGCGAGTGAAGGATGCCACCTCGTCCGTGGAAAACATCCCAGGTGAGAAAGGACAAAGGCTCTCTGTGAAGATGAGTGCTGTCCTGAGCAGGAACCCAGATCTTGCCACGCTTCGAGCCGTTAATGAGATCCTGCTAGACAGTGAGCCCAGTACACCGCTGCCACCTTCAATGAGCCCAGGGGAGATAGCGATGTTCAAATATACTCCCGTGACAAGTGTGGGTGTGGAGCGCTCTTTCTCAATGTATCGCGACACACTGACGGACAAGCGGCACAACTTCACCCCGGAGAACCTGTCCAGAGTTATGGCGGCAAGGCTATTCCATAGCCGAGCTAAATCTTTGGAGTCCCAGTCACAGTGAAGATTGAAAGGCAAGGAGGACGCCACACAGAAGTCGTGTAAGGTAAGTGAACAAATAACCGTATCTGCTCTGCTTCTGCAATCAGCTGCTTTTTCAATCACTGCTTCCGTGTAATTTCTTATATTTGTTGTGAATAATCTGAAGGAAACCACACGGAAAACCCATATGTTGTCGTATTTTTATCACATTTTTTCGTGTTTCTGCCACATATTTTGGTGTTTCCATCACATAAAATATGTCATAAGACAGCAAAAAAATCACATAAAATTCCGGTCTCTGCTTATTACGCAGCTTTGCAGGCGTGTTTTATATATTCAGCCTACATTTTGTCTCCTTTATGGAACAGGATTATAAATATTCTAAGCTACGTTCCAGTGCAGCGTAACTTGACAGGTAGTTGCATTTTGCGCTGCTTTTTATGATACAAGATTAGGGTGTATCGCACTGTCACTATTGTGTCATATTGTAGCATATATTATTTCTTCATATATATTTCTTCATCTAAATATATATTCCTTCGTGCCGGCTACAACTAGGGCTGGGAACAAATAGCCTATTAATTTAAGACAGACACAATCTAGGGCCATCTTCAAAAAACAGGTACATTTTCTGTATGGACGAGAGGCTCCTCCTATATACAACAACTCAGGTTCGTAACTTGGTAACATTCTTCACACACAATTACGAGTTGGTTTAGTGCGTCTGAAAGACCACCAATTTAAGGTTGGGGAGACAACTTCCCCGATATGTAACTGTGGAGATAGCAGGGAAACATCCACACCTTATGTTCTTATTTGTTCATTACATCGAGAACATAGACAAAAACTGTTTTCTTCTCTAACAGCAATACTGGGAGCTGCATTCCTCAATCTTAACCAAAATAAAAAGATGGAAATGCTTGTTTATGGCACGGATTTGGACACATATAGCCAAAGAAGCTGAAGTGCCCTTAAACACCGGCACGGATTTGGATGAAAATTGCACTCACAGAGTTGCTTTCGCATTTCAAAAATTCCTCATTGCAACGGCGCACAGCGAGACTTAGTAGCGCATGTACGCGGTGAAGCGAGCGGCGCGGCGGCTGGCAGGCGGCGCTGTGGCGGGTGTCCGGCAGGTCGGGATGCGACCTTTCGCGGCGTCCTGGGTCCACTATCATTTTGTTTTCTCACATTGTTTTCTGATTCTAGAATCTTTACCACTGTGGCACGGATTGGTACCGGAATTTAAGCCTTGTGCTTTTGTGCCTCTCCGTGATGAATGTCATGCTGATGTCGCTACTGTTAATCAAGTTGTGTTGTTGTTGTTTATATATTGTTTATATATTGTAACTATTGGGTGTATTACACTTTCTACGCTGTATTATTCTACTTTTACGCTGGCAAAACGTAACATAAGTACAGCTTTTATGAAATGGGGCCTTGGGAAGACCGTAGCATTGTTTGTTATCACGAATCTGGCTGTTGGCGGCGCCCTGTGACGTGTAAGGTTGCGCGGACATACAATTTGCTAACATTGCTCACCTGACATGCGTTGCCAAGTGAAAATGTATTCGTGGTTTGAAAGGTACATCGTGGTTTGAAATTGGTGAATAGCATTTAGTTTGGAATTGGATTACAATTAGAGAGTATTTATTTTGGACTTGTAAGCGGGAATTTACGAGAAGTGTGTGGAAATTTCAGATAAAGAGCTTTGCTCGAAATAAGATATGCCAATTGTGGTTTCTCGACATGCTCTACAAAACTGCTATCTCATTTTGAAACCATGTTGGGAGATTTCAAATCAAATCCTGAAGGTTTTGGTCATTTCTCAAATGTGTAAAGTGTTCAAAATGCCAGTCTCCCGTGTCGACAGATGGGAACAGGGAGGTAGCGGGGGATGTAGATCGGGCAAATCTTTTAGATCCGACCTTGGCTGCCAACTTTACTGCTCCAAATGTGATAACTTTCTCCGAATTGGTCAGTCACAATTTACCAAATCTAGATTGGTTTCATGTCTCCCAGGATCGTGTTCGGACTATCCTAAATAACCTGGAAATTCACAAAGCATGCGGCCCGGATGATGTGAGTGCGCGTGTTATCAAAGAGTGCAGAGAAGAATTAGCAAACCCTTTAAGTATCCTGTTGGTGAAGAGTATGGATCAGGGCGTGTCCCTGAGCAGGTGGGTGGAGGCCAATATTGGTCCGATTTTTTAAAAGGCTCAAGAGTGTTACCTGAAAACTACCACAGTGTCTCACTCCTCCCGCTGCTCGGAAAAATGATGTAACGCTGTGTATATGCGTCTTACTCGCGTATAACTAGTGCTCACTCAAAAACAACACGGATTTGTCCCACATCGATCTTGCGGCATTTATTTGACAACTCTTCTAAAAACAGCGTGGGAATCCGTTTTTACCGGCTACCAAGCAAACGTGATATACACGGACTACTCTGCGGCGTTTCGGAGCATCAACCGCAAGCTTCTGATTTACAGAATTCAAACATGCTACAACGTTTCAAGGACTGTCCTTAGTTGGCTAAAAACTTTTCTCTCGAACCGGAAACAGCGAATAACTGTCAACGGTAAATGTTCAGACTGGATCGTTGTTCGCTGTGAAACGCCGGAGGGTAGTCAGTTATCACCATTGCTCTTTGCTCTGTTCATCAACGACCTTTCGGAAAAAATCAGACCAATATGCTTCTATTTGCAGGCGACGTCAAGCTCTTTCACAAGATCGCATCTCCAGAAGACTCAAAGCTGCTTCAAAATTATCTTGACCAGTTCATCTCATGGTCCAATGAGTGGTAACTAGACTTAAACCCTTCGAAATATCAAACCGTTAGAATAACGCTAAAAAGAACCCCATATCGACTACATATACAATTAATGACAAAATTTTTGGAACACGTTGAAAAAGTACGCAATATTGGGGTATTGCTTGGTACGAAATTGACATTTTCGGAACATATAAACTTTACAGTTGGCAAAGCGAGCAGAGTGATGGGCGTGCTGATGCGGTCCTCCCAGACTGGCCTCAACCTTGCAGCATACTTCGCGAACGCTCGGTCTTTCCTTGAGTATGGGTGCAACTTTCTGGGCGGTGCCGCACCCTCTTACCTTGAGAGAATCGACAAAATTCAACAAATTCATTATGTGGTTAGCTGCTGATCTCGTTCATACTTCACAGCCTTCTCGAGCGCTCTCATATCACGAACTTCTATGATAATTCAACATTACGAGCTTAGCATAAAGAAGATACCAATACAATGTCTGCTTTGTGCACACAATTATCTACGTCAGAGTGGACTCCGCCTTCCTGCTCGGATGTTTCCCCCTACATGTCCCTCAGCGTTGAACTAGGGACGGCCCACTGCAGCTAATTCACGTCCCATCCGTTCAAGATGCCGACGAGGATACGACCAAACGTGGCCTGTTAACACAAGTGAACGCCAATGTTGATATGTACCCCGCAGCGGATCCCTTCTATGCCACTTTCTCTTGTTTTAGATGGACGCTGCAAACATGGTTTAGCAAACCCAATTTAGTAATGGTATACCTATATTTGTGTTTTGTGTGACTGTATGTGTTTACAACTCATTTAATATCGTTTACATCCCACTATAATTTTAACCTGTGATTTTACCAATCAGTGGGTTTAGGCTTGTTGGTGGTAAATTGAAAAAAAACAAAATAAAATTAAAACCCATTATAGAAGTGAGACAGTTCCTTTAAGTGCACGTGAAATAGAATAGTCTCCAGTGCAGTGTTATTTGTGCACTTTTATGAAACAAGATCGTGAAGTATTGCTTACTTTCTACGCTGTATTATTCTACTCATACGCTGGTGGCATAAGTTGCACCTTCGCGGAAGAGTTACGGTGGTCGCGTCCCGCAGCTGGTGCTGGAGAATGTATAGGGGAATTTACTGCTGGCTGGTTATTTTGTGGATTTGGATGAAGTTGGCGATATAGTGGTTAGTGTGTTTGGCTTGAGTCAGAACCTCTGGCGAACCCCCTCCCAACTAGCCGAGGGGGTGGTATGCTATTCTTGTGACGCCATGTGACCTTAGCGGTCGGTGCGCCTCACATCAGAAGCTATAACCGGACCTGGTATTTATATACCAGGACCCTTTTGAAGCAGAGTTGCGCGGACGTTACTTGGTTCGACCCAGCCTTCCATTTTCGTACCTGAAAGAGTCCGGCGACTGAAGCGTCCTACCAGCTGTAGCTCCAGTGATTGTATCACTCAATTAGTGTAGCGATTTCTTCTCGTCAAGTGCCATTTGTGCGTTTTACAGACCCAGGCTTTAAGATAGATTAGCACGCGCCCCGCTGGGGGGGCGAAATTCGCCCCCTCCTGGTTTTTCCCAGATAGCTCAAAAACGAAGAGACGCAGAACAACGAAACTGACGGTACCTTATTCCTGATTAATTTTACACATCTGACCAATTTTTTTGAGTTAAGGTCATGTCAGGTCAAGGAGCTATTTAGGGTCAAGTGACCCGACCTCAAAACCTAAAATTACGAGTTTGAAGCAGCGCCCAGGGAATATTAGCAAACTGATCAGTTTGAAACTTCCACAATATAATAAGGTCATTAGGGTCTACAAATCTGCTATCTCGGAATTTTGATATTGGTGACCTAAGGTGGGGTCAATTTTTTGGTCACCCCATTATAGGTCTATGGTGAAAAATAGAATGGACTCATTTTCAGGAAATACTAGATAGATAAGGCTGAAAATCCTCAAACTGTCTATTCTTACCGCGATCTTGACCATAAAGTTGAGGTTTTGAGCATCTGATCTCTCAAAGGTCATATCAGGTCACGGGAGCAGAGAGTGATTGTTTTGCCATTAACTTCTCACTGAAGTGAGATAAAGCTTGGATTGTGTTTATATTGTCACGGGGAGTCGATTGATATGCAACATGACCATACCAGGTCACTCTGTGACCCTGACCTAGGTCGAGGTCAGGTCATTTTGATTATTTGAGCTAGAAAGGTCATATTATACATCATTCGATTCACCGCGATGAGAGGAATTCAATGATGCATAAAGATTTGCTCTAGCTCCCCTGAGAGCAGATCTGGAGAGGGAAACGTACACTGCTCTGTTGTAAGCCTATGGAGCATTCTTTGACCTATGCTGACCTCAATATTGACCTGACATGAAAAGTATTCTTATAAATTCTCTTCGTCTTGTTAAGAGCTTTCGAACGCCGCACGTAATTTTTCTTTAGCTTTCGTGGGGAACGAGATACGGAGGGGGCGAAAAACGCCCCCCAGCGGGGCGCGTCATGCAAGGGACCCCAACGGGGCGCGTGTTAAGCTTGCTACCAGATGTACCGCGATGAAGTTTACTGTTTGTTCTGTGCGTATATTATTTTATCGTTTCAAAATACATGAGTGGTGTTTCGTACGGCAAGTAGTCCCTTGGATTCATTTGACACTAAAACGACTTAGGTGTGTGATTTCGGAAAATAAATTCAATCCTAGGTGTGGGATTTTGGCGTCGCTAAAATACCTAAACCTTGATTTTTCCTCCAAACAAAGCTTCCAAAACTGAGGATAGCTTGCAATGTACGACACTGTGAATACACAAATGTTAGGTGAGGACAGCCCGGACGGCAGCTCTTAACCTCGGCCGCCTGCTATCTGCCTGCCTGCCTGTAGATCGGCGGTGTAGTGCTGCGCTGTGAAGCGCATCGCTACGAACTGCGTCGAAGGCTGCAGGTGGGGCAGGAGTAGTCGGTGGCGGGGACGACCCGCTGCGCTCACTGATGACCCGCCCCAGCACGCGACCTCCGCCAGCGTTGCACGAGCCTCCCAAACAGGATGCAGCTGTGCGATTACCTGCTCCAGTCGAGCAGAAGTTTGGAGGGCCTCCGTAAGAAGCTGTTTGTTTTCTCGACGACTGTTCAGCTTTGACAGCTGTTGTTTGTTTTTCAGTTGCTGGGTGTGAAAGTTTTGTGGTTATAGATGAGTTTAAGGTTATGAGTAACCGTTCTAACTTTTGGTTGGAGAAACTATAAAAAATCGGATTATAACGTATAAATCCATTACCTTTCTTGCGTGTTCGCTATTTGTACCAGGAATGAGGTGGTGAACGTGCCTTCTGGTGTGCGACTGCATACCAGATTTGTCCAGTTTTCAAGCGCCCAGTCGACCCTGGAGAGTGAAAAAGATGAGAGCTGTAATCGTATTTTGTTTTCTATTGAAATTCTTCCCCCCGCCATGCTGTCCGGTTAAGCTATTTGCGGGTTGCGCTGTGCTTTAGTCCCTACGAATTGCTATCAATTATTCTACATATCCGCCATACCGGTGCTTGTGCAGGGCTCGTGCTCCAAGCACGCCTTGCATCTCCACCTCCTGGGAACGTGAGAATGACCTACCCGTTTTGGAACCAACTCTCTAACACCGGTCGCTGCACGTTGCCCTCGGTTAAGGCACACTGTGCAAACGCGTTGACATCTGGCTAGAGTGAAGCGGTGGAACCGATGAGAGTTACGACACGTGACATAATTTCCCAGCAGAGTCGGCAGACATGCTTCCGTTTGCATCGTCCTCGCGTGGCAGCATCAATCTATCACGGTGTCACACTTACCCTAGATACATAAGCAGCTTCAGTACGCTATATTTACGTACCGACCGAGGGAACGGACTTAACGTTTCATGTAACCGGAGTCTCGAAGGCAGACTTCCTGTTACATGGGTCGATATGCCCATTTCCATGGTCGGTACGTAAATAGAGCCTACTAAACCGGCTCATGTATCCAGGTCGGGATAACGCCTACGTTTGGGATCCCGCTCCCATCTGCCCGAGAAAGCCGTGATATTGCGACGACGAGTGTTGGCACGGAATGGTTTTGAGACTTAGTGGAACCGCCGAGAGGCTTTGCCTGCGCTCAATGGCTGCGCCCAATAACTGCATGCCCCATCACAAAGTTGGCAGTGACCTTTGAGTGCAATATTGCGGCGGTGGCCTGTTTTCGCCGTGGCCGGCGCACCCAGCGCCGTCGGCTCGGCGTGCGGCCGCGACGGCGGCGGCAGAGCAACGTTTGCCCGGAACCTCCCCGCCTATTTTTAGTACGGTGGCGGCGCGCAGGCAGCGAGGGCAGCGAACGAACCTCGACCTTGATGCAGGACGCGGATGCCGCCTTCTCCCCGTCGCAGCTTAGCGGGCTGGAGTGCAGCCATTGATCTGAGCTTGCGTGTGCAACGCTGCCGACGACGGCGGGCCCGCGCCGGGATTCCCAGATTTGAGAGGACTGCTCTTGACTACTCTGGTCCCATCTGCTAATGGGCTCCACCCCGGTCATACTTTGATAAAGCAAACTAACTAACCCCCTGAATGATGAAAGCAGATTAATGTCTTGTAGGAATGAAGTGGCTGCTTTGGGTGAAGGTTGCGTGGACTGAGGATGACTTGGGGTTTTATGATATTGGGGTATTTTACTGATATATCATATCCTCTGATTTTGAATGAACAGAAAGCTAAGTGCTCTCCAGCATAGAAGAATACCAGGCTTCCGTCGTATCGGAAGGTCGGGGGTTGTGATCCGTCGTATCAAAAGGTCGGGGGTTGTGACCCGTCGTATCGGAAGTTCGGGGATTGTGATCCGTCGTATCGGAAGGTCGGGCATTGTGATTTGCTGAAACCTGCTGGAGCCTGAGGGAACTACTATTCGAACAGAGAGCTTGGTTCTGGATCTAAACTTCCACCTCGCAGTTCTCTTTGCTCCGGAAAAAATTAAGGAAGTTTGTAAATTTCGAATGGTTTGACTTTGGGCTCCCTTTGAATGAATACAAGTAGCTGTGCTAGCTTCACTGCACGGCTGGCCACTCACTATTACAGGAATAGGCAGATCCTAAACTGGCTATGGGGAGGGGCACTGCAGTCAGGGGGCTTCATTTTGATCCGAGGGGCGCTATTTCTGACCGACGGGAGACTAGTTTGGTCCGGGGGCGCCATTTTTGACCGACGGGAGATTATTTTGGTCCGGGGGCGCCATTTCTGACCGACGGGAGACAATTTTGGTGCGAGGAGCGCCATTTCTGACCGACGGGAGACTATTTTAGTGTGGGGGCGCCATTTCTGACCGACGGGAGACTATTTTAGTGTGGGGCGTCATTTCTGACCGACGGGAGACTATTTTGGTGCGAGGGGCGCCATTTCTGACCGACGGGAGACTGTTTTGGTGCGGGGGCGCCATTTCTGGCCGACAGGAGACCATTTTGGTCCCGGGGGCGCCATTTCTGACCGACGGGAGACTATTTTGGTACGAGGGGCGCTATACCGGCCAGATGAGCGCCATTTAGGTGCGACCAGTCAGTTGGACGGACGCCGTGGGGGCGCCAGTGCCTGTGGTCTGGGGGAGTGGGTGCGAGGCGGCTCCAGCAGCAACGTGGGCCCTTGACGGCGCTGAATAGGCGAAATAGAGGCCAAAATAGACTGCTGGTGAGGCCGAAAAAGATATGAAAAAGGTGCGTTTTCCTCTTATAATTTCTAATTTTGCAGCACTCTATCATCGGTAATACTTGATGGTTTTAACTGTAAAATTTACGCGAAAATTCTGCGTCCTCTAATTTTAGAGACCAAAAGGCCATGGGCAGTGCCATAGGGATTTTGCAAGGGGACAGCGGGGTGAGATGACGCCCTAGAGTTATCTTTGCAGGTCACTTTGTACTTTTGAGCCGTGTGGGGGAAGGTATACGGTCCAAAGTGTTTTCCAGACCTCCATGGTGCTCTTGTGGTCAAGCCCTGCAGCAAATTTCATCCCTATTTCTTATTTGAAATATTCAAAATATTCATCCAGTATGTTTCTGGGCCATTTTAGGGCAAATGCTTAAATTAGACCTTTGGTTTCATACGTTGCAGTTTTCATATTCTTCTGGAGGAATTCTTAGAAATAGAATGCTGGATTGGTTTTCCGATGGATGCCGTGCCATTTTTCGAATCATTCTCCCCCGTTTCGGGTTCGAGGATCGAAAATGTTTCTAGCAGAACCTGTGTTTTGGCGGGGACTCCAACCACTGAGCCCATTTTCTGAGCCCAAGTACTGAGCCCATTTTCCACTGACTGCCCTTTACTCTGAAATCCAGGTGTGCCTACGTGCGATGGACAGGCCGTAAAATGTCCGAGAGTAGTGTGCATCCCTATATCAGGACTCCACACTATTTATTAATACGTCAGTCTAGCTTTTTGTTGTCAGCCGCGCCAATTGATCATTGAACGTCCGAACACGGTATGTTTTTATTGCGAATACCTATATCTAGACGTGCGCGCTGTTGCCGGACTTCATTATCAGTCTAGCTGAGAACGGGGGGCTGTTCTTGGACGGGAAACAACCTACGGGGCATCTGCAGAACCGACGTGCGAATCACCAACTACACTGTAAGAGCTGCGGGCGCCATTCCTACGTAGCGTCTTGAAGCGAGCTGTGCACAAATAGTGATGTCCAAATTCAAGGAAAATATGTCGCTCATAAGTGCATGTATATAAAGTGGCGTATAAGCCAAGTGGAGAGGTCCTAGGGGTCTGTGGGCCCCCCTTGGCCGATCTTAGCACTGCAAAGGATTCTCGACCAGGGAGTCCCAGAGTCAGTCTCAGCCCCCCCCCGAGATTCGTTCTCATGGGCCTTGAGTCGGTGGTAGGGCCCCTGCCCCCGATATTTGGTCTCAAGGTGGCCCTTGAGAGTCGGTTTCAGGCCCCTTCCCCCGAAAGTCCGTTTCCAGGACGGCTCTGAGGGCTGGTCTCAGGGGAGCCTAAAAGTCGGTCTCAGGGGCCCCCGAGAGTTGGTCTCAGGGGAACACAAGAGTCTATCTCGGGGGCCCTCTAGATTCGGCCTTAGGGGGCCTCCGAGAGTCGGTCCCAGGAGGCCCCCGAGATTCAGTCTCAGGAGCACCCCTTATCTCGAGAGTCGTTCTCAGGGATTTCTCGAGAGTCGTTCTCTGGGCCCCCCGAGAGTCGGTCTCAAGGTCCCCCGAGAACTAATCGTGAGAGACCCAAGTTATTACCAGGTGCCGCATTAATTTTGGCCTAAGGGGGCCCGAAAGCCAATATGGGGACCCGGAATTAGTACCATGGGTGCCGCCAAGTCTTCGTCTCTGGGGGCCCATAGTCTCAAAGGCATCTCTCAGGATCCAAGAGTTACTTTCAGGGGCCCGAAAGCTAATCTGGGGGACCCTAGATTTAGTTCATGGATGCCGCAGATTGCTGGTCCCAGGGGACCCCCATGAGGTAATCTTGGGGCGCTGAGGATAATTCCTAGCGGTGTTCCCTAGTTGTGGCCTAACGGGCCCGAGAGTCCGTCTCAGGGGACCCGAGTTAGCCTTCGGCCCCTAAGGGCTAATCTGGGGCCCTCGAGAATTAGTCTCAGGAGCGCCAAAGACTCTCAGGGGCGCTTCCCATCCCTCCCGAGTGTTATTCTCAGGAGGCGCCCCAGAGTTAATATCAGGGGGCGCGCCAGAGTTACTCTCAGAGGGCTGTCGGGAGTCATTCCCAGCCACCTCCCCCCCGCCAGAGACAGCCTCGGGGCCCCCGGGAGCTAATCTCTGGATGCCCCTGAGATTTAGCGTCAGCCCCCCCCCGAGAGCAAATCAAAGGGGCCCGAGAGCTGTCTTGGATCAGAGGTGCTGCCGGGAACTTATCTCAGGCGCCCCGAGATATTCTCAGGGCCCTCAGTTTTGGTCTTAGGAGCCCTTGGAATCACTCAGGGGTCCCCTGAGAGCTAATCGGGAGAAGGGTCGAAAGCTGGCCTTACGAGTGCCGCCAAGTGTTGGTCTCAGGAGGCCCCAAGAACTAATCTCGGAAGTCCGAGTTATTTTCAGGGGCCTTTCAGTTTTGGTGTAAGGGAGGTCCCGAGAGTCAGTCTCAGAGACCGGACAATTAGTCTCAGGGATGTTGGTCTAGGATGATTCCAGGAGTTGTCTCAGAGATCCCGTGGGGTCGCCTTCCGGTGTCCCTGAGACTTAGTCTTAGGGAGTATCCCTAAGCATCAACCTCCTTCCTCCCCTCGCTCAGAGTTAGCCCCAGGGCCTCCTGAAAGTGAGTTCCAGGGGGTTCTAGTAGGCAGGCTGAGGGTACCCCCAAATTCTGTTTTTTGGGGGACCGAAGTACTAATTTACGGAACGAGTGTTGCTTTCGAGGGTCCCCAAGTACTGGTTTCGGCGCCATGCCAAGTTTTAGGGACAAAGCTGGAGATCTCTTCCCGACCCAGTGGGGGAAGGTGTGGTCCTGGATGAGTTAACGCTCGCAAAGCAATACAAGCCCTATACAAAGCTTATCGGATACCCAAAGTCCAAGGGAGTCCTGGCCCAACCCTCCGGGATCTTCATCCTTGGCTAGGGAGGGGCAAGTGAGCGGTTTCATCACATACGGAATAGGTATAATATAGCATCTGGGGCACACTCCCATATCCCTTTTATGGTGTCTTTTTCTTTCCCTTCTGTTTAAAACTTGAAATACAATCCATCCAAAGCCCAAAAAGATTTTGAAGATCACATGCCTCGAAAAAATGTATATACGCTCATTGCGTGTGAAAAAAGAGAAATGGAAAGATGCCGACCTGACATCAGTATGGAAGGAAAGGCAAACATTATATATATATATATATATATATATATATATATATATATATATATATATATGTTACAGGGAAAGTGCGAAATCCGGGATTTCGCCAACTCCCTAGGGATTTCGCGAAATCACTGACCAGCCAGGGAGTTCGCGAAATCCCTAGGGAGTTCGTGAAATCACTGGCCGACCAGGGATTTCGCGAACTCCCTAGGGATTTCACGAACTCACTGAAACTTCAGTGATTTCGCGAACTACCTGAATGCTTTTCAGGGATTTCGCGAAATCCCTAACATGCCAATATGTCATATAGTTTAAATCCGAAGAATGATCCTTCAGTGATCTGGTTTTACACTCCCCGTCCATGTTTTCTCTTTCTATATTGTATTTTGCTAGACTTTATGTATGTCGGCCTGATATTTATTTTTTGACAATTAATTTTACACCCTCAGCTCTACCTCACACCGGGTCCTTGTGCCCGCTGACGAACTATTCGAGTCACTAGCCTTCCTCGAGGTGCATGGTTTATGCAATATGAACCGTAGATGTGGAGGGGGGCTCAAAACAAACTAGAGATGCCACTACTTTTTTCATTGTCATCTGTAATGAATATCTTGATTTCTTAACAAAGCAGACTCCTGATGGGAAGTATTGTGCCGTAAGAAACGGACCAAGAACTGATATACTTTCACAAAGGTCTATTTTAGCTATGTCTATGTTGGAATGTACTACGGACGTCCACAAATTTTCCAATAACAATACTTTGATACAGGAGGAAGTGTCGGCCTCGAAAAAGCTCTCGGTGTAAGAGGCGGCACGCCTGTCATCGTTTGACCATTGCCAAGGCTTTCAGAAATTGTATTGTCGATTCCGGCGGGCTAGCAAATGCACTTCAAGCTTAGGTGCTCCAGCCACGGTCATGACAATAGGCAATGAGATAGCACATTGCAAATATGCGTAACAATTGTATTATTCCGTGTCTTGCTTATGCCGACAACTATAGTTGTCGGCTTATGTTCAGCTGTAGCTGAAACTGTATAACACCTCTGATATACTGATAAACTGAAAACAGAGATATGGTTTAAGTTAATTTGCAGAATAATTATTTCGTTGTTCCAGTTCTGAAAATTTATCTTGGTATAGCCGAACCGTACCTGTAAAGATTGGTCAAAGTTTTGGAATACATTAATGAACTTAATGCAAAAATGATATAGCATTATTGTATTTTCCTTACCCAGAAAGTAATACGAAATGACCATCAGATAAGCAGCATTTCCCTTTTGTGTAGTAATGAGGATTGTGATATGATAATGATCTCTCTGCAGATGCTGGATAAGTGAGTTGGAAAGAAGCGCTTCAGAATTTAGTCTATAACGGTACTCACAGTTGGTGCACCTGACCGACTTCGTACCGAGTACGTGCATGGCTGGGGCGGGGGTTGGGTAACCATACCCCTTGGGTTTTTCGCAAAGTCTTGAAAACGGCTACGCGCAGCGCTGCTGTACCCAGTACAGCTTTTTCTGTAGCTTTTTACAACTCCTGTCAACATTTTCGGTTCAGGTCATTCCAGGTCAAGACATCAGTGCAGTTCAAGTGACATCATCTCCAAAAAAGAAGAAAACAACATAAGCAAGGAACAGCTTAATTTATCAATCTAAAATTCGTATTGAATAAAGGGCCGATTGAGTACACAGTTTTTTTAGGATTTCTGAAGTCGATAACCTAAGGTCAATTATGAGTCATGATGACACCGTTGGAAAAGTATCGGTAAAATGGTTTAAACATCATAATTTTGTTGGGAACGGAGCTAAATTGTATATTTTGGCATCATTGAGGTTGTCTTGTTTCTGCAGTTCTAATGATATGCATTCTGACCCAATTCGATATTAACCTGATCCAAGGTCAGGTCAAATCTTAGCTTTGACCTAGAATAGTCACATTATTAATCATTCGACGTCGCTTGCAGAAAAGCTTCAGATAGTAAATCCTTATATATTGTATCTCTTCTACATCAGATGGTAGGACTGAAGAACTGTATTTCAGGTATATCACCATATCCATATTGTGACATTGTTTGGCTTTCAATGCCCTCAGATTTTACCGGACAAAAGAATGCATAGAACACTTCCTTTAAATCTTAGGTTGTGCTTCTTAACGCCATTTACTTTTTCGCTAACTAGCGTAGTTTTTAGATTTTAGGCGGGGGGTGTAGCCCACCCCCTCGTCAGGGTGAAGGTGGCTCAGACCCCTGGTATTGCACGTCTTAAAAATTGTATCCCGCGAAACTAGTTTGAGACTCATACCAAACGTTTTTGACTGTGATGATTTTAAGCTATCAAAAGGCATAGTCATAAGAGACTTCGCAATTGCTCTTGGTGACCAGCACCTCATCGACACCACCAGCCAAAAGACACGTGATGAGTTTTCAAAAATGTGAGCGTCGGGCACATCTTTTTCGGATGGCGTGGTTTGCC